>SKCR01037346.1:0-92159 GCA_019454045.1 Zanthoxylum bungeanum | reverse complement strand
TAAAAATTGGGATCCAATGGGTCAAACCAACCTAAATATCTCAAAAATGCTATGTATTTGTCCATTAAGCTCGATATGATATGACTTCTCTTTTTTCCTTTACCTTCTGACTCACATACCATTTAGATTAACATTTATCCTCATGGTGGTCCTAACACTCACCCATTGATACCTTCACGTTTATCAGTTATATGTGGTTTATCCTTTTTTTAAAGAATTTTTTCTTTTATGCTCTTTTTATTTTTTTCAAAATATCTCTTTCTTTTGGTCAAGCCATACGATATATCATAAATAATTGCAAAAAAAGATAGATATATAGGTAAATGGTCATTTATTGTCACATAATTTCCTCAACTAAATGCTTTGTCAACTACCTAGGTTCTTACTGGTAGAAACTTACTTTTAAGTGCTTACGAGTCTAACATAAATCACCTACTCAATGCATCGGATAGAAGTCAATTGGGTACTTATCGTTTCTAAGATTTCATCCTAAAGAAAAAAAACGCATCATTAGATTTATGTTTCACTACGTAGGACTTAAAAAAAATTTCAATTTTTTATTATTTTTTTAAATAGCAGGAACTAACATTAACGTGCACACATCCTCAAACTTAAAATTTACATAGTCCTCGATGTAAGATAAACGTAAAGAATACAAGAGTGAGGGACATCACTACCATACATGGAGTTGATTAGACTCCTACTGGTCATAAGTTGGTAGTACATGCTATGTTGATTGTGATAGTACCTGCAAAGATAAACTTGCAAACTATTATACACGTAAATAATAAACAAAAATAAAATAAAACAAAAGTAAAGTAAAGAAAACAAAAATTAAATATGTGGGTTGACATTCTCTAAAGATCTTCCTTCAAGAAGGCGTCAATGTGGCTTTAGATGTCCTAGATATGACAGTGTTATGGGCATTACTCTTCAAGCGTCTTTTTCAAAAATGAGGTGGCAAATAGAAATCTTTTTCACTCAGTGCCCATGCCACATTCTTCAACCTTTTAGCTCTATAGGGTCTTGAGAGGAAAGATAGACTGTCATGAGGTCTCATATGATGTTTGATTTTGAATGGTTGTACCATTCTACTAAGCTTGTGGGCAATATCAATGATGCTAGCTTCCCCATGTTGTGATGTGTCCTCTTGTGTCAAGAGATTTTCAATAGGCTCACAGAACTGCTATTGCCTAACTGCTTATTTCACCACTTCCTCATATATGCAATTTCAAATTTCTTCATCTAGCCCTTCATCAGACATATGCACAATGCATGATTCAAGATTGTCAGTTTGGGAGTGTATAGTAAATATATCACGAATAACATTATTTGATATGTCTATTCTAAAGCCCTCATCTTGCTTTGTTGGTGTGGAGGTTATGTGTGGCTCATCTACTTGTGCTTCCTAATTGAAGACTAAGATGACATTGCTCAATTATTTACCTTCTTTCCTGAGGTAGTCTTCTGTGTTACTTCAGAAAGCTCTATGTGGCCTATGGTTCTAGTTATTGGCTAGTTGTCCTATTTGGGCTTCCAGTCTCTATAAAGATGATGTCTGACTCTGAAAGAAGGCATCCCCATTTCTTGAGCATGGAAACGATCCTTTCCTCCATGGATGGTTCTGGTTCTTAAGGAAATTCTTGGTCGTGTGGTGGGTAGAATGGATATAATGGTTCAGTGGGATATATGGGACCTTTATTATTGTGCCATGTAAATCTGATGGTTTTTCCACCTTAGATTTTAGTTGAACATGAAATTATCACTAGGGTGGTTGCCTCCACATATCTCACATCTCATCATTGTGCTTTGAAAGGCTTGAGCATACATTGCGTTACTTCTCTCTGACATCCATTGATAAGTATTAGCTTGGACAACAAGCCTTAGTAAATCGGATTGTATCTCACCAACTTAAGGTATAACATAATCTCATAATCCCAATGATATTCCATTATCGACCATCTCAGTAAATGGTTTTGCCACCTCAGTAAATGGTGTTTAGCTTAAACATGTAAATGTAACGATTGTTAGTTTTTACTAATGCCTTCATTGATACCGTTACGTACGAGATAAAGGCATGTAAAATAAATTAGGATGGGACTCAAATATACTCATGGAACGACTTTGGAGATGATCGGTAAATTTCTTGAAGCCCCGGGACGAGATTGTACCATGTTCCATTGATCCACCCATGGTATTTAGGGCGTATATTTTTCATACGATCTTCGATTTTTATGAATTTTATATCATCGGAAAGCTAAGATTGAGACCTAAAACTTCCGCGTTGAACATATTCCCAAATTCCGAACAGAAGCTGGTCAAAAATACAAGTTATATTTTGGATGAATAGTGATTCGGACCAAAGTGATAAAATCTCAAAACTTCTTCACTTTTCTACACTCTTCCTTATATCATTTAAGTCCCTCTATATAAAGGTTCCACTATTCACTAATTCACAAAAAGAAATAAAGAAAATAAAATGTAAAAGAGAAGAAGAAAAATGTAAGAGAAAGAGAGGGAAAGAAGAAGAAGAAGAAGAAGAAGAAGAAGAAGAAAGAAAGAAAGAAAGAAAGAAAAGAAGAAGAATAAAGAAAGGAAAGAAGAAGGAGGAAGATAGAAACAACCATTGGAGGCTTTGGAAGTGAAGGAAAACCAAGAAAAAGAAAGGTTATCGACAAGAACCGCATTCTCTTTCGACCAAGGATCCAGTTCCAGCCAGACTCAAACACTGTGAGTGGACACCTATTTCTTTAAGTGGATTTCATTTATTGGTTTATTTGTTCTTTATAAATACAGACTTATTTTTTTCAGTACCTAGGGCGCTAGCCTTTACTTATTTACAGTTACTTTTCAGATGTTAGTGATTTAGAAAAGAGATGTTTTTCAAACCTGAGTTTTTATGTTTTTCGGGGCATGAGGTAAAAACTCACCCCAGTATGTAACTTGAGATGGTATGGAATTGACGGACAAAGACATGTGCACATGTAGAGGACTATGGGGACGGCGATACGTAACGCCCCTAGATCCTAGTTTCAGAGTCAGGATGACGGCATAGGTTCGTGTACTTGGACTCTAGTTCAGAGCTTGGGTGGTATCATAGATCTGCACCCCCAGTTCTAGTTTGTGGCTTGGGGGACGACGATACGTAATGCCCTAAGACCACCAGTTTCAGAGGCCCGGTTGAGTTATTCCCGGACACGCCCAGTTGAGTCGTTTTCCTGTACGTAGAGCACCACTAATTTCAGAAACAGTAGTGGCATGCTTTGGGGGACGGCGATACGTAACACCCCAAAGTCATGGATTTGCACTGCTGGCTACAGTTAGGTGTATGGGGGGACGACGATATGTAACACCCTCATACGTCAAGTTTTTCAGACAGAGATACAGATTTCAGACAGATTTTTCAGGTTTCAAGATATAGTTTTCAAAGAGCTTTTAGAAAAGAAAATTTTCCCGAGAAGTTTTGTAAGAGATTTTAAGAAAGAAGTTCAGAGTTTTAAAAACAGAAATCAGTTTTCTTATCAAAGTTATCTTATGAGTTTTCGGTTTTAGAACCAAATATTTTATAACAGTTTTTCGATTTTAGTTCACTCACTTAGATCGAATAACGATCTAACCCCCACTCCAGTCTTTATATTTTACAAGATTCTCGGAGGACGAGTTCGGGAGGACGGATACTAATGCAGTCACTTGGGCTGGAGTCCACCAGTTCAGAGTCGAGTCAGAGTCAAAGTAAAGTTGTATGCATTCATTAGTGTTATATAAGTTACTATAGGTATCCGTTAAAGAGTTGTAAAGAAAAGTATATTTTGAGTACACAGTTATATGTAATAAAAATATTTCATGATGTTGAGTTGGGCCATGGTCCATGAGCATGACTTTGCATTTAGACAGTTCAATAATATAGAATATAGTCGAAAGTCAGAGGCTTATGGGGTTAGTACTGCTATCCCCTGCCGGTAACATCTCCCAGACTTGGGGATGTTACAGTAGAATATTGTCCTAATATTAATAAAGAAATCTTAAATAAGTCTCCAACAACGGTTGATATCAAGACTAACCTATTTATAATATCAAGACTAACCTATTTAACTTAACCTTTTATACCGCACGCAAGTGCACATATTGTTCAAGTAATATAGTGACTAATAGTCGGATATCGTACTCACATTGACTTATTATTTCTCTTATTAATATCAAGACTAACCTATTTAACTTAACTAAATTATTGGTTGAGAATGAGCGTTTATTCTGAAATTTTTGAAAGTAAATAAATAGCAAACAATAATTTTGAAGATAAATATTATGCGCGAGAAGAACCTCGGGTTGTAACTTCATCTAAGCATGCAAACGATAGGTTCATGCACTTTTCATTCAATTAGGTTGTTACGAATTATTAACCTAGAATACTAAATAATTTACAAGCCTCTTTTGATGGTCGGGTAAATATATTTAGATTTAAACCAATTAACTATATGTCTATGTTAATTAATTTAAATCAAATTCATTAAGGTCATGTTCTAATATTGGCTACGCGTGCTCTACATGTATATATCTATCCTGAAGGGAAATCTATTGAACATAACTAGATCAAGCGTTATTATTCTCATGCCTAACTGAAATTCCCTCTGTCGAGTTCCTAAGGATTTACCAAGACTATCCTATTATTAGCCAGGTAAAAAAAAATATGCATTCAATACAGATAATAATAAACAATTCAATAACAAAACCAAAAAGAATAAAAATATACAAATTGATTAATAAACATGCTTAAAATCTATTATAACTCTAGATGAATGATTTAGCTACTCATGATAAACAGTAAACACAAGTTAATCATTACTAATACAAAATAATGACTCATAAAAGATAAACAGCTAAAGAGAAAAATGAAGAAAGAACTATTGTTCGTAGTCTTCACCTTCAAACTCCAGTACTAGTTAGTGCACTAGTCTTTGCGTTGCTCTAGGAAATTCTTCTATGCTTTAAGACTCCAAAATTATGTTATGATGATTTTTTTTTTTTAGGTTTTGGGACGAACTTGTGCTTTTAAGAAAGGTCCGAGAGGTATTTCCTTGATAAAAATCAGATCTAGGACGACATTAAGACTGCTCTTCCGTGTTGCGACGCGCTGGACACGCATCATGACTTTCCTCATCATCATCAGCGCGTCGCGACATGCCAAGTTTCTCCTTATTTTGGCGTGATTTTGTGTTAACACGTTTTGACTCTGAAACATTAAACAATTCTTCTCCGTATTTTCCAATTCATCCTCCCTTAAGTTCAATTGAGTCGTGGTATATTTTGACCTATAAAACACACCTGAAACAAATCAAGCGCTCATAAAACTCGAAATACACACAATATATTAAGATAAAGGGCGTGAAATATATTGTTTGCATGTTAGTGTTAGTTCCTGTTATTTAAACAAATCAAAAATTGATTTTTTTTTTTAAATCCTACGTAGTGAAGCATAATTCTAATTATGAGTTTGTTTGCTTTAGGATGAAAGCTTAGAAACGATAAGTGTTTAATTGACTTTTATCTGATACATTGAGTAGATGATCTATGTTCGATTCGTAAGTACTTAAAAGTAGGTTTCTAGCAGTAAGAACCTAGATAGTTGACAAAGTGACTAATTGAGGAAATTGTGTGATGATGAATGACGGTTTGCCTATATTTCAGTTTTTATTTGCAATTATTTACGATACATGGTATGACTAGAGCAAAAGAAAGAGATCTTTTGAAAAAAAAAAAATTAAAAGAGCATAAAAGTACTTTTCAAAAAAAATGATAAGACACCTATAATCGATAAGTGTGAAACTGCCCATGGACGAGTGTTAGGACCACCATGAGGAGAAATGCTACTTTAAAAGGTAGGTGAGACAAAATATAAAGAAAAAAAAGAGAAGCTATACCATATCGAGCTTAAGGGGTAAATACATAGCTTTTTTGAGATATTAAAGTTGGTTTGATCCATAGGATCTCAATTTTTGAGATGAAATCACTGAGTTGACTTATTTAGGAATCGAGTTGTGATCGAATCTTTACACGCACTGTGAATCTGGCATAGAGGATTTATTCAAGAACTTGGATTCGAGTTGCGTTGGGTACTTTGAGCGTTCTTTGATTTCATTGGTCAGAATTTTTGAGAACAATATTATATATAACTACCAAATTTTTTTTATTTGTTTATTATTTTTGCATGAGTGTATATGTGTGTTAAATGATGTTTGTGGGTGTAGTCGATGTAAGCCCTCACGAGACTATAACTCGTCTAATAGGGCCGCCTAGAGATTTAAAAGCTTGTTGCATACGCTAAATGCAATCGTGATCCCTACGAAAGTGACTTAGGTTAATTTATTTTTAGTTTGATTATTTTATTTTATTTGTTTTGTTCGAGGACTAGTTAAATGTTAAGTTTGAGGGTATGATGAGTGATCAATATATATATATATATATATATATATTCCACCCATTTATCTTAATGTTTTGTGTGTATTTCGAGTTTTATGAGTGCTTTGATGTGTTTCAGGTAGGGTTTGCAGATTAAAATTATATCACGACTCAAACGAACTTAACGGTGGATGAATTAGCAAATACACAGAAGAATTGGGCAATATTTCAAAGTCAAAATGTGCATCCCGATGTTGGAAGCGATGTTAACACAAAATCAAGGCAAAATCAGATGATGAGGAAAGTCGTAACGTGCATCCAGTGCATCGCAACACGGAGGAGCAGTCTTCAGTGCGTCGCAAGACGGAGGAGAAGTCTTAGTTTCATCCTGAATCCGATTTTTATCAAGGAAATACCTCTCGGACTTCCTATAAAAGCACAAGTTCGTCCTAAAACCTAAAAAAACCTCATAACATAATTTTTGAGTCACATAGCATTGAAAAAACGCCTAGAGCAAGGCAAAGACAAGTGCTTTAACTGGTGTTGGAGTTTGAAGGTGAGGACTGCAAACGAGAGCTTTCATTCTTCCATTTTCTCTCTAGTTTATCTTTTATGAGTCCTTGTGTTATATTTATAATGATTTGCTTCTGAATGCATATTTTATTTATTTGGCCAACAATAAGATAGTCTTGGTAAATCCTTAGGAACTCGATAAATGAAATTTGGATTAGTCGTGGGGATAATAGCGCGTGATCTAGTTTTTTTGAATAGATCACACGCTATTATTTGATTCAGGGGTTTATGGGTTAATTCTTCTAAAACAAAAACTTATTTGATTCGATTTTGAAACGAACCAAATCAAAACGAACTCATTTATTAAAATCGAACCGAACCAAACCAAATCGGTTCGGTTCGGTTTGGTATTTCTTGAACCGATTGATTTTGAATCGAACCGATATTTGCCCACCACTAATTGATAGATGAGTTTTATATTAAATTTTTTATAAATTAAAAGTCCAACACAGATGAATTTAGTACACAGTTCAGAACAGTATTGACTTCAAATTCCTTATGTGCGATGATTTAAGAGTGTTCAATACTTCAAAATGGGTACAGTAATACTCGTCCCCAATGGGTGTAGTTTGGTGGTGTAGGGTTCAGGATTTCACCTTAAGGTTCTGGGTTCGAATTCAGGGGTGCACTTCTTGTAAGAGCCTGGGACAGCCGGTGATTTTACCTGCGTCGCGGCCCAAAATAGGTGGTTTGATGGCGAGGTTTCCATCGTTTCCAAAAAAAAAAAAAAAAAAAAAAGTACAGTAATACTCGTCGTATCCACACACATGTTTAGATTGAATAATTTGAGTCATTTATTTATTATCGGTGGACCTTTGATATTGACAGGACTGACTTTATTTGACGTTTTTTATCTTTATGAAGTTTCCATGTTGTTTCTACTTCTTCTTCTTCAACAGGCAAGTCTCCACATAACCCATGTTCTCTTTGGCCTATGTATGTATCTTTGCCAGTTTTATAAATAATATTCGTATAACTACAATAAATAATATCAAGTTCAATTTTTTTTTTAAATGAGAATATATTGATAAATTAATATGTTTTATTATTTACAATTTAATAAAGAATATTATCAGCGATCTACCAGATTTTTAACGAAAGTTAAAAAAAAAAACACATTTTTTTAAAAATAATAATAATAATTCAGGATTCTACCTTAATTTTTTTTTTAAATTGATATTTTTCACCCAAAAATTAGTAATTGTGAAAATTTTGTGCCAAAGAATGAGTTATGAAAAATATATTTTATACAATAAAATGTTCATTTCTTAAAAGATCAGGTGGATCCCTAATAAATTTAAAAAAACGAGATATTTTTTCAAATTTCCAATAAATATTAAGTGGAGTGATAATTTCTCTTTAATAAATTATAAATTTATTGATTAAATAATATCTCGATTAATTAATAAATTTGCATTGTCCTAGAGATATTAATTTATAGAGGTTTGACAGTAATCATCACTGAAATGATCCATATTACTAGGATCAATTTTAAAAGCAGTCACCATTTATTATTGAAATTTATCCGATTATTAATGTAGGACGGAATTGGGATTTATCTCGTGATCCCACAAAGTATTATTTTTTGTTGTTGTTGTAAATATGTAGTATGGTCTCCATTATTTTAATTTTTCTTATGTATGATTTATTTAATTATTTTATTATTCTTGTAACGTATCTCATATTAAATAGGGATAATTATTTCACCATTATTTCTCCATATAAATACAGAGAAACCATTTATAATTTGTCTTCAAATCAGAATTAATAAGAAAATCCTACAATTTTCTAAGGTATCCTCTCTTCTTTTATTTTCTATTCTTTTATAACATTATATCAGTAAGATCGATTTCTATTCAAATTTTTCTTTACAATAATAATAATAATAATAATCAAAAGCCGAATCCATCAGGCCAGAATCCAAAATCATGGTAATGCAAACATGATCATGGATTCTGCCAGAGTGATGCACTCGTGATCACGAAAGCGTCACCACCTTCATGCCTTAAAGCACTTGCCTCATGTCATGGCCTGAAATCACCGCCTGTAATTGATATTGGTTTATGATTATATCAATATTAATTGTTTAAAATTCATATTATAACTTGAAGTTTTGTAATATGATTAAAACCTGAAGTTTTGAATCTTAATCTTAAAATTAGAATTTGTAATTTTAATTCACTATATTATTCTTTTATTTATTATATTATTAGTTTTACATCTTAATTGTTTTATGAGTATGTTATGTGGTTGCCATTAATTTGGATTATCCACATATGAAAATAAAAACTGTATTTTTTTATTTTATAATTTATTTTAGTTTATTTTATAATTATGATTACATATTAGAGATAAATTAGAACCTAAAGTTCTAAACTCACTCTCTAGATTAGAACTTAAAGTTCTAGATTTATAGAATAATTATAGAGCCTGAATTTCTATATTTACGCTACAATTGAAGAACCTGAAGTTGTAATATCATCAATTAAATTTTAAATTAAAACCTGAAGTTTTAAATGTATAATAAAACCTGAAGTTCTAACCTCAATCAATTAAACTTTATATTAAAACCCACTGTTTTAAATCTATCATAAAACCTGAAATTCTAAATTTATAATATCATATTTATGAACTTTAAGTTCTAAATATTAATTTTATCAATCATAAATTGAAATTCTGAAATATAATACCCTTTTAGAACCTGATGTTCTAAATAATAATATAAGATTGGAACTTGAAGTTCTAGGTCTTGAACTTAAAGTTCTAGGTCAACATATTATTTTTCAAGAGAACCTAAAGTTCCAAATATGCTTGTGTAATTTTTGATTCATACATATTTATGTGATGTTTTTAATTTTTCTATTATTTTTTTTATTTTTTTTGAATTATATTATATATATTATTATTGATGTCATAAGTTTGGAATAATAAGGAGCTAATCTGAAGTTCAGATTAGACTTTATTATCAGAATCTATAGTTTTGAACTATAATTTATAAATAAAACATGATATTTTCATAGAACATTAAATAAAACATGAATGTTAAATAACGACAACTAGCAAAAGGAAAAGCAATAAATAATTCTTAAATTAATAAACGAATTAGTAAACTCAAATTGGCATTTATTTGTTTAATAAACGATTTGAAATGATACATTTATTAAACAATCAAAAATTTCAAATCATAATCTCTTTAATGTGAATCGAAACGAATACTAAAATCTTGATCTAGATTGTCAAAATGGGTATTTGTGACTATTTTTTAAGTGAATGAGGTGTTTGTATCCATTTGAACAAATATTAAGAGTTTCTTTAATTTTTTTCCATAATAATCTAAAAGCGAATTATGCTGTTAATAATTAGTTAGTTTAATTAGTAAAATTTATTAGGGTTGTATAAAAAGTTAGGGGGTTTAAATATAAATTAAATACACAAAAATTCTAATCAAAATACAAAGTCTTTTTTTTTTTTTTTGAACGGTAATATATTTCATAAAACATCACAAAGAATTAACAAAATCTAGGATGGACCCAGTCCAAACCTCATAGCTCGGATTACCAACAGTAAATTTAGCCAATCCATGAGCTTTCATGTTGCAATACCTAGGAATGAAACTAATATTAGCGTTTCCTAATTTCCTAGCTATTCTACGAATCTCAGAAATCACCAAACTAATTTCATTCTCACTATTATCTTGACCTTTGGCAAGACGCACAATATTTTGAGCATCAGCTTCCACCATAAGAGGCATCATATTCAATTGTTCTGCAAGTTTTAGGCCCATCAACATTGCCTCGGCTTCCATAAATTCCACACTACCCCTAAAAGTGGTGGGTTGAGCCACAGCAGCAACCACATCCCGATGTCATTATGAATAACAGCCCCCAGACTCGCACGACTCCTATCTTTGTTTGTCGCAGCGTCCACATTAACCTTGTACCAATCAGTTGGAGGCAGTGTCCACCTTTGTCTTTCATCTTTATATTCATCCTCACATACGATCTCCTTACGCACCCTTATGTAGAATTCGACCACATTCTCAGCTCTATTCATAATACACCGATGCGTCTCCAGTTTCTTTTCAAAAATATACTGATTTCTGGCAGCCCATAAAAACCACATCAATGTTCCAATCTTCTCTGTTAGATAATGAAAGAAAGTCTTGAATTAACTCTATATTATATTTACAATGGTAGGGGCCTTTATATAGGTTACATAGAAAACCAAAATATGAAAGAACTAATACTAATAATGGAAACATAATAAAATCATAAAACCTAAGGATTCTAAGAATCATATCTTGGAGATTGATTTCATAATAAAGAGATAATATTTCCTTAATAATATTTACATAATAATATTTCCTTAACAATAATATTTCCTTAACATCTCCCCCTCAAATTCAAGTTGGTAACGAATTAGACAAGCTTGAGGTTGCATCTTGAAATCGGAGAGCGAAGTTCTGAAACTGAAAATCTTGAAACTAGGAGGCTGTAAACCTTGAGAAAATTGATGAACTTTAACCTACGAAACCCGAAAGGGGGAGCCGAAGCCCAAGAGAAAGCTTGAACCTACGAAGTCCAAAGGGAGAACCGAAGCACAAGAGGGTGCCAAAACTTGAGAGCTTTAACCTACGAAGCCCGAAGGGGGAGTCGAAGCCCAATAGGATGCCGAAGCCTGAGAGCTTTAACCTACGAAGCCCGAAGGGGGAGCCGAAGCCCAATAGGATGCCGAAGCCGGAGAGCTTTAACCTATGAAGCCCGAAGGGGGAGCCGAAGCCTAAGAGGATGTCGAAGCCTGAGAGTTTTAACCTATACAGCCTGAAGGGGGAGCCGAAGCCCAAGAGGGTGCCGAAGCCTGAGAAAGCTGAAGCCTGATAATGCCGAAGCCAGAGAGGAAGTGAAATCCCGACAGAGAGCCGAAGCCCGAAAGGAAGCGAAATCCCACCAGAGAGTTGAAAACACGAAAGAAAAGAGAAAAACCAAAAAAAGTGTGACGAATTTTTCCAAAATCATGAAGAAAATTGGCAAGAAAAAAAAGACAAAGGAAAGAAAAAAACAAAACAAAGTCAAATAATCACAGTAGTCTTGGGCTTGAATATTGGTAAAATCTAAGCAATGACCATGAAGTCCAAGTTATTTGAAGAATCTGGGTTGTGTGAATTGGAAAATTTCAGCAATAGAGGGTGGTCGAGTGAAGGTAGTGGTGACGATGGCCAAGGTGGCACGTGAGGGTCACGATTGTAGTTGTGATCCCTCACGCGCCGATAAGAATCAAAGAGAGTGAAACTAGAAAAGTGAAAACCTAGTATCTGATACCATGTTAGATAATGAAAGAAAATCTTGAATTCACTCTATATTATATTTAAAATGGTAGAGCCTTTATATAGGCTACATAGAAAACCAAAATATGAAAGAACTAATACTAATAATGGAAACATAATAAAATCATAAAACCTAAGGATTATAGGAATCATATCTTGGAGATTGATTTCATAATAAAAAGATAATATTTCATTAATAATATTTCCATAATAATTGTTGATGATAAAAATAGGCGCACTAGAGGCAGAAGGGCAGTGATGGAATTCTCTGTTCTATAAAGGGAATTATACTACACAATATGGAGGTGTTCTCGGAACGACGGAAGTCCTGACATAAGGTCGGCTGGAAGTCTGTGTGAAGTCGTCGGTTTGGGGCTGGTTCGCATCAGAGAGTGGTTGACGTACTCGGCTCGATTTGGTTAAAGATGGCCTTAAGGGCCGATCAGTAGATTTAGTGATAAGATTGACCGATCATTTCTCCACCGACAGAAGACTACAGAAGATAAAATGTCGTGACTCCTCAAAGCACGTGTCAACACCCAGAGAAGTTCGACAGACCATTATTAATGATAAGAGCATGCTGGAAGTAGCAAAAGTCAAAGAGAAGTGATGGATGTCAGACGGTCAGAATGCTTTCGGTGATAACAGACATTGGGAAGAGGGTTTACTCAATGCATGTAGTTCACGTGGAATGAATCTATAAGGGGTAGGGAATAGTGACCAACCCTGGATTTAGTATAAAAACTGAAGAGAGTTTGTGTGTTGGGGGCTGGGATTTTGGAAAAAAAAGAGAGAGGAGAGTATTTTCTTTGTAATTAATAAGTAAGAGAGAGGAAAGAGAAGAATAAAACCATTTGTAAAAGCATGAGAGATTTGTTCGCCTTGCCCCAAACCGACCACATTTTGGTCGGCCGAGCACCCAATTTTGTAATAAAACGCCGCCTGTTTTGTGCCTGTGGACGTAGGCTGGATCACATCCGTCGAACCACGTTAATTGTCTGTGTTGATCCGCATGCTTGCCCATTTTTCATCAAGTTTGTCTTTGGTTCTCCCCATAACCAAACAAATTTACTATTGATAGAAGGTAGAAATCCCGGGAGCAATCTTCTTTCTTGTATTGCCCCTGAGACAAAACCAGTCGTCAACAGTTGGCGCCGTCTGTGGGGAACTAGGCAAAAAGCAGTTCGCGTGGCGAGACGGTGGTGGGGAATGGCAGCTGAGGTTTTCGTAGGCAGCTCAGCAGCAGAATGAGTGGAAAGGGAAAGGCAAGGGAAGTAGTTGGATGGATTTGGAAAGAAAGGGTATGTGTAAATGAGGATCATTTCTTGTTGAATTGCGGAATGAAATGCAAAAGAGAAAGCCAGCAGATGTCCGTCGGTGGTGAATTATCGAATGAAATGCAACGACGGAAAAGGATTTCATCCGCTGGTGACAGCTGGCCAAGGTCCTCAGTAGGAAGGAACTTCTCTTTCTGCCTAGACGGCCGCCGGCTTCGCTAGAAGCTCGCGCGGGAGGACTGATCAGGGAGCAGGCCAGCTCGAGGCGAGGGTCAAATTGGTAAGATGGTCTTCCCCATACTGGAAGAAATGATGTAGAATCCTTCCAGGAAGCCGCCTGAAGTGGCAAATCTAGACCTCGCCCATACATCCAGGGATGCTCTCAGCGAGCCAGGAACCGGGAAAATGCATTTCCCAAGGAGCACTGATGGCGTACCCGGTTCAACAGACCCTGTGATCCAGCTCGGAAACCTTGATGGGAAAAATAGGCGCACTAGAGGCAGAATGGCAGGGATGAAATTCTCTATTCTATGAAGGGAATTATACTGCACAGTATGGAGGTGTTCTCGGAACGACGGAAGTCCTGGCACAAGGTCGGCTGGAAGTCTGTGTGAATTCGTCGGTTTGGGGCAGGTTCGCATCAGAGAGTGGTTGACGTACTCGGCTTGGTTTGGTTAAAGATGGGCTTAAGGGCCGATCAGTAGATTTAGTGATAAGATTGACCGATCATTTCTCCACCGACAGAAGACTACAAAAGATAAAGTGTCGTGACTCCTCAAAGCACGTGTCAACACCCGGAGAAGTTCGACAGGCCATTATTAATGACAAGAGCATGCTGGAAGTAGCAAAAGTCAAAGAGAAGTGATGTATGTCAGACGGTCAGAATGCTTTCGGTGACAACAGACATTGGGAAGAGGGTTTACTCAATGCATGAAGTTCACGTGGAATGAATCTACAAGAGGTAGGGAATAGTGACCGACCCTGGATTTAGTATAAAAACTGAAGAGAGTTTGTGTGTGGAGGGGGCTGGGATTTTGGAAGAATGAGAGAGATGAGAGTATTTTCTTTGTAATTAATAAGTAAGAGAGAGGAAAGAGAAGAAGAAAACCCTTTGTAAAAGCATGAGAGAGTTGCTCGGCTTGCCCCAAACCGACCACATTTTGGTCGGCCGAGCACCCAATTTTGTAATAAAACGCCGTCTGTTTTGTGCCCGTGGACGTAGGCTGGATCACATCCGCCGAACCACGTTAACTGCCTGTGTTGATCCGCATGCTTGCCCATTTTTCATCAAGTTTGTCTTTGGTTCTCCCCATAACCAAACAAATTTACTGTTGATAGAAGGTAGAAATCCCGGGAGCAATCTTCTTTCCGGTATTGCCCCTGAGACGAAAACTAGCAGTCAACAATAATATTTCCTTAACATTCTCCAACTCGTCCTTTCTTATATTGGCTTTAGCACAACTTAAAAAACTACAGAGGTCCACAGATTTACGCCATCTTCTGCCCAGATCCCATTCTGATTTCAATGTCAGTGTAGTCAGATCCATGCAAGTGATCAACGGGGCGGTTTGATTCATCAGGGTAAAGCTATGAGTATGTGATACGTTGTGCTCTCCTCCTATACGTTGACTCAAATGTGTTCAAGACTTCAAGGTTAATGAACCGACTTGTCATTTCCAACACATATATAGATTGTAATTTTATTCATTTATTTAATTTAATTTTGGTTGACCTTTGATATTGACAGGAGAAACTTTTTATTTAATATTTTAAAAAAATATATATATATAATGTTTCCATGTTGTTTCTTCTTATTCTTCTTCTTATTGACAACATGCAAGCCTATGTTGTCATTGGCCTAACTCCTAAGCAATGTTTGGCCTATGTACAATTGTTCCACAGCTTAACAAAAAAAAAAGGTTGATTTTCTAGTATACTTCCAACATGCGAATGCAAGATATTGGGCAATTAAGTAGAAATTTCTTAGGCGTTTTCATTTACATGTGACAGAGAGATATTTTCTCTTGACGACTTTTCTTCAATCTTACAATTATGTAGCGAGTTCTTTTTTCCAAGTAATATCTAATAATATGCAAATTAGATAGATGTGGGTATTAGTGAAAATCGAAAATCTCATGAATATCCATATTCTCGTGGATAATATTTATGTTTATATTCAATATTTAAAAGATGGATATGTATATAGATATATTTATTTTGATTATATATAGATTTAAATATGATTGTCAAATATCCATATCTAACTGAATATCTGACATCCCTAATTCCATGTAAACCTATCGTGGTTGTCCTATAAGCAATGTTTGGCCTATGTGTCTTGCCAGTTTCAATTGTTCTACAGCTTAACCAAAAGGTTTAGTTTCTATGCTTCCATCCTGTGAAGGCAAATATATCGGAATTTTCTCAATTTATAATGGGTTTGAGATTCTCATCAATATTATTCTTGGGAAATTATCATTTTTTCACCTAATAAATAGGGTAAATATGATTTTCCATTGAAATTTTGAAATTATTTTATTTTCCACTTAAAGTTTCAAATGTGTTCACTTTCCCACTTTTATGAGGTGAAAAGTGAATAATTTTCAAACTTTAGTTAGAAAAGAGAATGAATTTAAAGTTTTCGTGATAAATTATACTTAATTTATTTATCAGATGGAAAATGATAATTTTCTTCAAGTGATGATGGGTCTGTTGGAAATTCTTCTAAATATTGTTTAAGGGTATATTTGTCCTTTGGTTGCTTTGGGTGCTTGTGAGGGGTACAACCTTTTGAAGGGTTGCACCCCACCCCAAGGGGTGCCCTATTGGCACCCTTCTATGTCTTATAAAAGAGGCATTCAATCCACATACTAAGGACATATATAAAATCCTTTTTTTCTGATAGAGACATTGGTTTTTGTTTTTGATTTCTTTGAGAGAGTTCAACCATTTTTCAGTTTGTATACTTGTCAATGAGTGCTCATTGGACAAGAAGGAACCAGGTTATCCTGGGAGAACGTTGGCCAATTGCGAATCCGTAAAGCACCTGTGACGGGGCCAATAAGTTCTTAAGGACAGAAATTATCTCGACTTGGATTCGTTTTCACAATTTCCAGGTTTTCTGTAATTTCAAGTTTAAAGATTTTTTAGGGTTTTGCATGTTTGGTATATCTAGATTTCTGTTTCTGGTTTGAATTGTTGTGTAGCATGTTATTTGATGTTTAATGACACTAATTAGACAACAATCTTAAGAACTTACCGCATTCTAGTGTTGTTAGACTGTAAATTCGCATGCTAGGGTAGACATTTTATGGAAAAAAATACGTATTGTGCATGTAAACCCGTAGGGCGTTCGAACGCCTGACGCACGCGAAGGCTTAAAATATGAAATTTCGTAAGAACGTTCGAATGCGTCTTCAAACGCAACTCGAACGCAAGCCTTCTGCCTAAGAACGTTCGAACGCGTCCTAAACGTAACTCGAACGCAAACTCTCTGGAATCATTTCGTTCAAACGCGTTCTCGAACGCTATACGAATGTGAACTCTCTGGAATCATTCCGTTCGAACCCGTTATCAAACGCTACTCGAACGTGAACTCTCTGGAAACAATTCATTCGAACGCGTTGTCAAACGCAACACGAACGCACCCACACTGCCAGTCTCGTTCGAACGTACATACGAACGCGACACTAACGAAATAGTACTGTAGTTATTATAAACTGCAAACTTGAATTAATATTAACTTAGTTAATCATATACTGTAACATATTAATCTTGGTCGTATAGATTTAAGTTATTATTAGGGTGTTCAATTATCACAAGCATACACATAGTGATAAAGTTGAAATTGATTGAGTGTTGCATACTTGGTTGAGAATTTAAAGTGTAATTATACACAAGAAATTCCATCCAATCTTGATTGACACTTACACATTTTTACACATATTGTATATTGTACTGTTGTATAAAGTGTAGTTCTGGGTTTGAATTGCTAAAAGAATCTTTAGTTGAAATTCAAGGACTTGTGTTTATTGGAACCACCGTCCAATAGAACAACAAGTGGTTACCTAGTACATCACTTTGAACAAGATCATTCGTTGATCGTTGTGCAATTTGTCTTTTGTAGACTAATTGACCCATATTGGATTTTCTAGTTGCAAATGGCTAGCGGAAATATCACAGTACCGGTCTCTCATGGAGAAAAGCCGGAGAAATTTGGTGGGGCAAATTTCAAACAGTAGCAGAGCAAAATGCTGTTATACCTGCCAACTCTCCAGTTGGCTAAATTCCTCAAAGATCCTCCGGGTCCTGTGGAGGGTGAATATGAATTGGCCAAGGAAGAGCGAGAACAGACTTGGATGTCTGGAGACTTCTTATGCAAGAACTACCTTTTTGGTGGTCTTGACAATACCTTGTACAATGTGTACCAAGGCATGACTTCTACGAAGATTCTCTGGGAATCTCTCGAGAAGAAGTATAAAACTGAGGATGCCGGACAAAAAAAATTTGTTGTGGGTAGGTTCCTGGACTACAAGATGGTAGATTCAATGATGGTGATGTCTCAGTTGGGTGAACTGCAGTTGATCTTTCATGAAATACTGGATGAGGGTACGAAACTCTGTGAGATGTTTCAAGTTGCCGCCATAATTGAAAAGTTGCATCCATCATGGAAGGACTTTAGGAGCTATCTGAAACACAAAAAGAAGTAGATGAGCCTTGAAGACCTTAGTGTTCGATTGAGAATCGAGGAGGACAACAGGATGTCCGAGAAGGCCAGCTACAAGACTGTGGAGTCTAAGGCCAACATCATTGAGGGTGTGAAGGGTAGCAAAAAAGGAAAGAATAGTGGAGCTGATTCTTCGAACAAGAAGTTCAAGGGGAAATGCTACAACTGTGGAAAGAGTGGTCATATGTCAAAGGACTGCAGAAATAAGAAGTCTCAGGACAATGGCAAGAAAAAGAAAAATGAGGCCCATGTCACTGAGAGTGAGTAACTGGCTGATGATATCTCAGAGATGGAACTATCAGCAGTGGTAACCGAAGCCAACATAGTTGGGAATCCGAGGGAATGGTGGGTAGACACTGGGGCTACTCGTCATATCTGTGCAGATAGCAATATGTTTTCCATGTACCCGAAGGTCGATGGTGGCGATCATCTGACAATGGGAAACTCGTCTACCTCTCAGGTGGTTGGACAAGGCATAGTGGTTCTGAAGATGACATCAGAAAATGAGCTAACATTGAGAAATGTATTCCACGTTCCGGATATTCGGAAGAACTTGGTCTCGGGTTCTCTTCTTAGTAAGGCTGGTTTTAAGCTAGTATTTGTTTCTGATAAGTTTGTAATGACAAAGAATGACATGTATGTAGGAAAAAGGTTACCTAACTGAGGGCCTTTTCAAACTAAATGTAATGACTGTTAATCGTGCGAATAATAAAGCTAGTACTTCTGCTTATATTATTGAGTCACAAAATGTATGGCATGGGAGGTTAGGACATGTTAATTATGATACCATGCTTAAATTAATTAACATGGACCTTATACCTAAAATTGCAATTGATAGCCAACATAAGTGTGAGGCATGCGTTGAAGCAAAAATGCTTCGAACATCATTTCATTCGGTTGAACGCAGTTCTGAACCTTTAGAACTCGTACACACTGACGTGTGTGACATGAACATTGTGCAAACGAGAGGCGGTAAAAAGTACTTTGTCACTTTTATCGATGACAGTACAAGATTCTGCTATATGTACTTGCTAAGAAGCAAAGCAGAAATTATTGAGAGCTTTGTACACTATAAGAGCGAAGTTGAAAATCAACTTGGCAAGAAAATCAAAAGAATCGGGAGTGATAGAGGTGGTGAATACGTTTCACCATTCGGTGAATATTGTTCTGTGCACGAAATTATTCACGAAACCACTGCTCATTATTCTCCTCAACAGAACGGAATTGCGGAGCGTAAAAACCGAACGTTGAAGGAAATGATGAACGCCATGTTGACAAGTTCGGGACTACCCCAGAACTTGTGGGGGGAAGCCTTGCTTTCCGCAAACTACGTTCTTAACAAGCTCCCACAAAAGGTTGGACAAGACACCATATGAGTTGTGGAAAGGTTTCGTACCTTCCTACAAATACCTAAAAGTGTGGGGTGTCTTGCCAAAGTAATGGTTCCTAAACCTAAGAAGGTTACAATAGGATCCAAAATTGTTGACTGTATATTCATTGGATATGCTCGCAATAGTAGTGCGTATCGATTCTTGGTACACAAGTTGGAGATTCCTACATCAATCCGAACATGATAATTGAGTCAATGAATGCGACATTTTTTGAAGAGACGTTTCCTTGTAAGGAAAGACAGCGCACGTAGTCTCTCAAAAGAATAGTTGATACTGTCAATGACAGTGATCAGATTGACCAAGAATCATATCAATGTGTAAATACTGAGACAATCGAGCCTAGACGTAGCAAAAGAGCTAGAACGTCTAAGTCGCTTGGTCCCGATTTTCTGACATACTTGTTAGAAAATGAGCCTCAAAGCTATAAAGAAGCTATGGCTTCTCCGGAGGCACCTCTTTGGAAAGAGGCTATTAACAGTGAGATTGATTCAATCCTACAGAACCATACTTGGGAGTTGGTTGATCTTCCACCAAGTTGTAAGCCGTGGGCTACAAATGGATATTCAAAGGAAGATGAAAACGGATGGATCAATAGATAAGTACAAGGCGAGACTTGTCATAAAGGGTTATAGATAAAATGAAGGACTTGATTACTTTGACACTTATTCACCAGTGACTCGTATCACATCGATAAGAATACTCATAGCCATAGCAGCTATATTTGGTCTTGAAATACATCAAATGGATGTAAAGACGGCATTCTTGAATGGTGAATTGGATGAAGAGATTTACATGGAACAACCAGAAGGGTTTAGTGTTCCTGGACAAGAACAGAAGGTGTGTAAACTTGTAAAATCCTTGTACGGATTAAAACAAGCACCTAAACAATGACATGAGAAATTTGACAAAGAAATGTTGTCAAGTGGGTTCAAAACCAATGAGTGTGATAAGTGTGTGTACACCAAATCAACTCAAAAAGGATATGTCATTATGTGTCTCTATGTAGACGATATGCTGATAATTGGTAGTAATCATGAAATGATTCAGTCTACCAAAAACGTGTTATCCAGCAGATTTGATATGAAAGATTTGGGAGTAGCTGATGTGATTCTAGGAATTAAGATTTCTAGGACATCAGACGGATATATATTATCTCAGACTCATTATATTGAGAAGATACTTGATAAATATATCAAAGGGGATCTAAATGTGGCTAGAACCCATGTGGACCCAACTCTTCATCTATCAAAGAATACCGGTTCAAGCGTATCGCAATTAGAGTACTCGAGAATCATCGGAAGTCTGATGTATCTCACGAATTGCACACGACCTTATATCGCTCAAGCTGTGAACCGGCTTAGCAGATATACGAGCAATCCAGGACATAACCACTGGAAAGCCATAGTAAGAGTTTTGAGGTATCTGAGAGAAACTTCAAAATATGGGTTGTATTACGAGAGATATCCAGCTGTACTAGAGGGATACAGCGATGCTAACTGGATATCTGATACGGTGGATTCCAAATCTACGAGTGGATTTATTTTCACACTTAGTAATGCAGCCGTGTCATGGAAATCCTCGAGGCAAACATGTATTGCCCGGTCTACTATGGAATCAGAGTTCATAGCATTAGAAAAAACAGCGGAAGAAGCAGAATGGCTTAAAAACTTCCTGGAGGATATCCCTAGTTGGCCCAAACCGGTGCCAGCGATAAGCATACATTGTGACAGCCAATCGGCTATTGGGAGAGCCCAAAATACAATGTATAATGGTAAGTCTCAACATATACGTCGGAGACATAATACCATACGTCAACTGCTCTCAAGTGGCATAATAACGATCGATTATGTTAAGTCGAAGGAAAACCTAGCGGATCCACTAACTAAAGGTTTACCTCGAGAGCAAGTTGAGAAGTCATCGAGGGGAATGAACTTGAAGCCTATAATCTAAGAATTTTCACTGTGGAAACCCAACCTAGCTGACTGGAGATCCCAAGATCTAGGTTCAAAAGGGACAACAGAAACTTTGTGCAATTCAAAACAAGCACTGAAGAGTTTCGTACTCTTTCCCATTCCGATAATGACGCTGAGTGCTGTCTGTCATTGGTTAGGATAAGCTAAGGCTTTTAATGATCACTATATTAGGATATAAGTCATAATGGGGGTAAAGACAGATTACCTCTTCATAGTAGATCACCTATTTCAAGTAAGAAGTGAGGTCGCTTCCATGGGAACCTTTAAAGGCGGGTTACCCTAAAGTGCTTGATGAATCTGGGACCGTTGTTCAGGGCCGAAATGAACTCAACCGTAGAACGGGAAATGGTCGAATTAAAGCTGTGTGTTGGCAATTGTCTTGGTTTACACCAACGGCAGAACAGTTCAAGACTATGGGTCACTGGTTTGCCAAGTAAATCCGATTGTCACTCACTAGGAAAGGTTCAAGGCGAAAGCTACCTATTTCGATGCAGCTTTAGTTCATGATAACTCTCTTAAGTGTCTCCATGAATATTTGAAGAATTGTGGGGGATTGTTGGAAATTCTTCTAAATATTGTTTAAGGGTATATTTGTCATTTGGTTGTTTTGGGTGTTTGTGAGGGGTACAACCTTTTGAAGGGTTGCACCCCACCCCCAAGGGGTGCCATATTGGCACCCTTCTATGTCTTATAAAAGAGGCCTTCAATCCAAATACTAAGGACATATATAAAATCCGTTTTTTCTGATAGAGACATGGTTTTTGTTTTTGATTTCTTTGAGAGAGTTCAACCATTTTTCAGTTTGTATACTTGTCAAAGAGTGCTCCTTGGACAAGAAGGAACCAAGTTATCCTGGGAGAACGTTGGCCAATTACGAATCCGTAAAACACCTGTGACGGGGCCAATAAGTTCTTAAGGACATAAATTATCTCGACTTGGATTCGTTTTCACAATTTCCAGGTTTTCTGTAATTTCAAGTTTAACGATTTTTTAGGGTTTTGCATGTTTGGTAGATCTAGATTTCTGTTTCTGGTTTGAATTATTGTGTAGCATGTTATTTGATGTTTAATGACACTAATTAGACAACAGGGTCCTTAGGCCTTCTCAGTTTTCGTCATTTTCATGTGACATATATTTTCTCTTGACTATTTTTTTGATCAAATATAATGGTAGTGTATCAATAAAATTCAAGAAATCTTAACTGGGTTGGCACCTCTCTATTTTTGAATCCTCTACACCCTATTATAAATTTATTCAACATAACCTCATTTGGGATGGAGGAAAACCGTGATTACAATAATAATAAAAAAAACCGTGAAAAAGAAAATGGATTTTTATCTACAAAAATTATGTAAATTTGCAACTGTCAACACATAAAATCTCTCTTGAAGGCCATAATATATTACTCAGAATGATTTGAGTTTCCACAACTCCATATTTGCTAAAAATTTATCTGCACCATTACCCTCCCGTAGAATATGATTGAATTGATAATTCATCTCATCTAAAGCATCCATATTTTGCAAGTTTTAGATTTTAGCCAATTCACCACAACCATCAAATCACTTTCTATAATTATAAAAAGAATAATACCTTTCAATAAAGCTCGTAACTGAGCCTCATTATTTGTGACATGACCATAATTAGTAGAGAACGGACAGATAATTTCTTCGGGTTATTATAGTAGAGGAATTTGAGTCAGTAAAATTATTATCATATGTCTTATAATAATCACTGTAAGTTTTCTCTACATAGTGAATTAGGATTGTGGCCATTGATGAAACTTAAGGGTATTTGAACTTAGACATATAATCTTTAACTTAAACTTGTCTTAGATATAATAAATTTTGATTTCCGTAACATTACACATATTCCCTCGTAAATGTATAGGGTCAGAACCTATATCATAATTTCAAAATTCAAGGACGAGATATACAAGGACAAAGACACTTTATTTATATAGTTTGTCATTAAATAAAGTATACATTTTTATTTAGAGATAAAAGTCCTAAAATGATTATTATGCTATCGGTAGTTTACATGAGTTCTCTTTATATCATTTCCGAGTTAAATGTGTTGTGATGAAACACACACACAATAGAGGAGATGTGAGAGAAACCTCTTCTTTTATATCACACAACAAAAGAATTACAAAGCTTCAAAACCAAGCTTTACAAAAAAACTCTCAACTCTCTTTACTCTCTATTATATAAATTTTGGGATTTCTGGGATACATTTACAATGGGTGAAGGGCTCCTTTTATAGTGTCCAAAGGCGTGTGCAACAGTGCACACGTCTTGGTGGTTGGTAAAACATGTTTACACGTTTTTCCAACTTTCATTTGCTGTCATGCATGTTATGCATGCTTTCGGCGCTTGTTGCAACAAGCTGTCTTCAACAAATCTCCCTCTTGGTGAATATTTGCCCCAAAATCTGAGCCGATCATCAATCACCCAAATCTGGATCCTCAAAAGGATCCACCTCTGGCTGCATCTGGATGACTGCCTACGTACCCTGAGTTGGGATCAAGCCAATCGTAGTTCTCTGTCTCTCCCCACTCTGACTATGTAGAGAGTTTTATCATCTCAGCTATGGCACGACAGATTTCAAGCTTCTCCTTCGGTAAAACCTTCATGAACATATCGGCATCATTGTCGTCGGTGTGAATTTTCCTGAGTTCTAACAGCTTTGAGCTCAAGACGTCCCGTATCCAGTGATACCTCACATCGATATGTTTTGACCTCGAGTGAAATGTAGAATTTTTACCAAGGTAGATAGCACTCTGGCTATCGCAGTACAAAGTGTACTTCTCCTACTTGAAACCCAATTCTTGGACGATTGCCTTCATCCACAGCAATTCCTTGCAAGCTTCTGTCATTGCAATGAATTCTGCCTCTGTTGTAGAAAGTGCAACGCATCTCTGCAACCTTTACTGCCATGACACAGCTCCTCCTGAGAGAGTAATCAGATACCCCAAAGTAGACTTTAAGGTATCCACGTCTCCTGCCATATGTGAATCGGTGTAGCCCATCAACACTGGTTTGTCACTTCCAAAATATAATCTCATCTTGGATGTGCCTCGTAGATACCGCATTATCCATTTGACAGCATTCCAGTGTTCTCTTCCAGGGTTTGACATAAACCGGCTGACCAATCCAACTGCGTGTGCTAAGTCTGGCCTCGTGCACACCATGACATACATAAGACTTCCCACTGCTGAGGTGTATGGAACCTGTTTCATTTCCTCTTTCTCTATCTCAGTAGGGGGACTCTGTTGTGTACTCAATCTAAAGTGGGTAGCAAGAGGAGTGCTAACCGCTTTAGCCTTGTCCATCTGGAATCTCTAAAATACCTTCTCGATGTACTCCTCATGTGACGAGTATAACCTCATGGCTTTCCGATCACGGTCGATCCTGATGCCAAGAATCTGTTTAGCTGGCCCTAAGTCTTTCATCTCAAAAGACTTACTCAGTTGCTACTTCAAATTATCAATCCTCGATTGATTCCGGCCAACAATCAACATCTCATCTACATACAGAAGTAAGATGATAAAGTCATCGTCAGAAAATTTCTAAACGAAAACACAATGATCTAAAATGGTCTTCTTGTATCATTGCTCCCCCATAACTGACTCAAACTTCACATACCATTGTCTCGGTGTCTGTTTCAAACCGTAGAGGTTTTTCCTGAGTCTGCACACATAGTCCTCTTTTCCTTTGACTCTGAAGCCTTCTGGTTGCTCCATATAAATTTCTTCTTCCAGATCTCCGTGAAGAAATGCGGTCTTGACATCCATCTGCTCAATCTTTAGGTCGAGGCTTGCTGCTAGACTGAGTACGATTCCGATGGATGACATCTTCACAACTGGAGAGAAGATTTCATCAAAGTCAATGCCTTTTCTCTGATTGAATCCCTTGACGACTAGCCTAGCTTTGTACCGGGGTTGTAAAGTGTGCTCATGTTGCTTTACTCTGTACACCCATTTGTTCTTCAAAGCCTGTTTGCCTCTTGGCAATTTCACCAACTCGAAAGTGTGATTGTCATGCAAAGATTTCATCTCATCTTGCATGGCTTCCTCCCACTTTTCTTTGTCTTCTATTTCCATAGCCTCCTGGTAGCTCTCGGATTCTCCCCCGTCAGTAAGCAGCACATACTCATATGCAGAGTATCTGGTTGAAGGTCGCCTCTCTCTGTCAGACCTTCTCTGTGGAACTGTTGTTGTAGCTTTTGGTACTGGTGGTTGATCATGATCATCATCTCTGGGAGCTTCATCACATGTACCCTCATGTCTGGGAACCTCATCTTCAACTTGTACTGGCACCGGTGTATGAGGTTCTGGATTCACATCTCTGTGTTGCTGGGGCATTGTCTTTATCTTCTTCCGGATATCTTCTATGGTCTGGTCTTCAACGAAGACAACATCTCGGCTTTTGACAATCTTCTTTTCAACAGGATCATACAATTTGTAGCCGAAATCATCTTGACCATAGCCAATAAAGATACATTGTCGCGTCTTTACATCAAGCTTGGATCTCTCGTACTTTGGGATGTGTACAAAAGTTTTGCACCCAAAGACATGTAAGTGTTCATATGACACTTCTTTACCTGTCCAAACTTGGTTAGGAACATTACCTTTCAGTGCGACTGTTGGGGACATGTTAAAAACATGTACAGTTGTGTTGAGTTCCTCCCCCCAAAATGTCTTCGGCAGCTTGGCTTGTGACAACAAGCTTCTAACCCTTTCGCACAAGGTTATGTTCATCCTTTCAGCTAGGCCATTCAGCTGAGGTGTCTTCGGAGGTGTCGTTTGATGTCGGATTCATTGCATCTTGCAATATTGATCAAACAGACCTCTATATTCTCTACCGTTGTCTGTTCTGATGCACTTGAGTTTCTTACCGGTTTCTCTCTCCATCAGGGCATGAAACTCCTTGAACACTCTCAGCACTTGATCTTTTCTCTTCAATGTGTATACATATGTCTTCCTTGAATGATCGTCTATGAATGTCACAAAATAAAGTGACCCACCAAGTGTTTTAGTCTGCATCGGACCGCATACATCTGAATGTATGAGGTCAAGTACCTCCAGTTTCCGTTGAGGCAGGGAGCTCTGGAAGGACACTCTGTTCTGTTTTCCAGCCATGCAGTGTTCACACTTCCGTAAGTGTGAGTTCTTCAATTTGGGAAGAACATTCCGCCTGCGTAGTATTTGCATCCTTGTTTGACTTATGTGACCAAGCTTTTTATGCCATAGCTCGGCTGCCTCATTACTGTTGACTGTATTTATGCTACTATTGGAAAGCTTAGCATGCATCAAATACAGAGTTGAATCTTTCTTACCTCGTGCCACCACCATTGATCCTTTAGTGAGCTTCCAAGTTCCGTCACTAAAGGTGCTGCGGAAACCTTCATCATCTAGCTTGCCAGTTGAGATCAGGTTTAACCAGATGTCTGGGATGTGCTTGACTTCCTTCAACACTAGTCTTGTCTCGTTGTCTGTTTTAAGGCAGATGTCTCCAATATTGATGGCTTTGGACTGTCCATCATTCCTCATCCTTACAGCACCGTAGTCTCCTGGTGTATAAGATGAAAAGAAGTCTCTGCGAGATGTGGTGTGTATGAATGCGCAACTATCTATCACCCAGCTGGTCTCGTGGCTGGCAAGATTCACAACATCTTCTTCATACATAATGCAGAATTCTTTGGAGGTATTATTGGTGGTAGTGGTAACTCTTTCTTGATTAGAGTCACCATCTCTCATGGACTGCTCGTTCTTCAGTTTGTAATAGTCCCTCTTCATATGGCCTTTCTTTTTACAGTGGAAACATTCAATTTCCCTTGTTCTTGATTTCCCCCCGGTTATTGTCTGATTTACCCAGGCCTCGACTTTTACTCCTCCCTCTTCTGGTGTTCTTTTCTGTCACTAGAGCTTTTGAGGTTGAGGCTGATGATGATTTCTGCATTCTCGTCATCTTTTCTTCCTCGAATATCCTGATTTTCGCCATCTCCATAGTGACTTTCTCATCTGCGACTGAATTTATCACCATAAATCTGAACGTTTCCCAAGATTCTGGTAACGTATTAAGGAGTATTAAGTCATTTACCTTATCACTGAAGTCTATGCCCAATCCAGACAGTTCTTTCATGGTGCCGAGGAAATCGTTGATATGATCCGCCACAGTTGTACCTCCCTGGTATTTCAAACCCATCATCTTCTTGATGTAGTACAGCGTGTTGTTGCAAGTCTTTGCTCGGAAAAGCTCCTCAAGATTTCTCCATAAGACACATGCATTTGTTTCTTCACTGGCATGGTTCACGATACTGTCGTCGATCCACTGACGAATAGTACTGCATGTTTTCTGGTGAAGATTAGCCCACTTTTCATCGGACATTCATTCTGGTTTCTCCTCCAGAAATATTGATCCATCATAGTCCTTCATATATAGAAGGTCTTTCATCCTTCCTCTCCATGTGCAATAATTGGTACTGGTTAACAAAACCATTTTTCCGTTGCCCCCATCCATAATAAAATATTCTAAGTAGAATTTCAAAAAACGGACCTCACCGTTGCGTCCAGAATGGTCAAAAATGGAGGAAATGACACTTCATTTGTCAAAATCCGACACATGGGCCAAATTACAAAATTCAGAAATTACAGGGGTCAAAATGCAATTTCCGAAAGTTCAGGGGCTAAAGTATAATTATGGAAAACTTTAGGGACTAAAATATATTTTCCATAAAGTTCAGGAACCTATCTGAAATTTACCAGGTATGCTGATGTGGCTGCTGATGTGGCACTTGCTGACGTGGCAGATGACGTCGCGATGACGTGGCCGATGACGTGGTCGCTGACTGTCCGCTGACGTGGTGCTGACTGGGTGCTGACTTTGCACTGACGTGGCGTCGTCTTCTTCGTTGAGCGGCGTGTGCGGCGCGTTACTGCACGTAAAGCGTGTGAGGAAGCTACTGCCTGGCGCGTGCGGGCTCACCGGACCTTCGATCGATCGCCGAAAAATACCACAGTGATTGTCTCACCGTGAAAAGTCCGATGGTATGCTCAAAATCGATTTTTGACAACTTTCGTCGGATTTGATTTTCCAAACCGAACCTCTGTTACCGAGTTTCGGGATCCCACCGTGGAACCTTAGCTCCTGATACCACTTGTTGTGATGAAACACACACACAATAGAGGAGAGGTGAGAGAAAAATCTTCTTTTATATCACACAATAAAAGAATTACAAAGCTTCAAAACCAAGCTTTACAAAAAACTCTCAACTCTCTTTACTCTCTATTATACAAATTTTGGGATTTCTGGGATACATTTACAATGGGTGAATGACTCCTTTTATAGTGTCCAAAGGTGTGTGCAACAGTGCACACGTCTTGGTGGTTGGCAAAACGTGTTTACACGTTTTGCCAACTTTCATTTGCTGTCATGCATGCTTTCGGCGCTTGTTACAACATGTTGTCTTCAACAAAATGGTAATCGATATTAATGATAGAAACCTGATTTTTTTAAAAAAAATTAAAAAAGACGAAGAAATGAGAGAGAATAAGGCAATCGAAGATTAAGAGAGAAAAGAGAAAAAGTGAGGAAATATTAATTAATATGTTAAATTATTGACGGAATTTATCGACAGAAATTTATCCGTCGGTAATCACCAATATATGTTACAAAAATCATCATTATTTCTGATGAACTGTTTCTTCGATAAATTACTGACAAAAAATCCTGTAGGAAAATTTTCTAAATATGGTGTGTAAGTGTATATATAGAGAATGAAATGATATAATCCTTAAATAGAAAAACTAAACATCTGAGTTTAAAGGAAATGATATGTTCTTTAAGGAGAAAGAACATAACTCTAAGAGTGAAATGATCCCATTGAGGGTTATAACTCTTAAAGAATTGTTTTCATTGACATAAGGGTACATTTTCAAAGGCAACTATCAATGTCTATAAAAAGGAGTCATTGGGTTCATTTTTTATTTATCCAAAAAACATTCATTCTAAAAAAAAGTTAAGGTATAGAGAGAGTTTCTATCATTTTCAAGTTCAAGTTTTTGAAGAAATGAGTGCTCATTCTACAAGGAGCAATCAAGTAATCCTGAGAGAACGTTAGCCACAAGAAATCCTTAAATCACCGATGAGAGACTAATAAATTCTTAATGACAAAGAAATCTTAGGTTGGTTTAAGTTTTTCATCTTCTTTAATAAATTTCAGGTTTTTCTAAGTCTCCATATTTATGCTTTAATGAATGCATAATAGTGAAAATTTAATTGTATGATGCATGTATTAATTGATTAACAACACATAAATCCAAAATCTAAAGAATTTTTTATAATTTTGTGTTGTAGAATCTAGTTTATTGCATAATTTTTATTTTAAAAAATTAATTAAATTAAATTTTCACCAAATTCAAGTTTGATGTCCTTGCGAACCTTTCACATTCCTTCATGCATGTAACAAGTAATGTTTGGCAATTGATTGCATAATGATCTATGTTTTGCTCATTTAATAAATAAGTCATGCATGCAGAAAGCACGTTGAAGTTGTTTTGAAGGAAAAAAAGAGGGGGAGAGAGAGAATTAAATCAAACAAAGCCGGTGCATGTGATTTGATTATGACTATCTGACTTTTTATGCCTGTTTTGGTTGGATTTGTTATTGCTATTTTTATTTTATTATTTTGTGTTATGAAATAAAATAAACTTGCGTGCAAATTACAAAATTCTTATGCAAGTGTTGTGTTGTGGGATCAAAGGGTATGAGAAAAAATTATACTTTTTAACATAAACTTTCGGGAAAAAAAATGCAGTAATAATTATTTTATTATTATTATTTTCTGCATTGTATAAGTACCTAAAATTATTTAAGTAATATCTAGCACATATGACTCTTGACTTGCTATGTTTAAAATTTATTCATTGATTATTTAATTAACTTAGGAAAATAATATAATGAAATTGTAAAATTGGTTATTATAAATTTAAGTTAATTAAAGTATTTTCAATTATCACACATTAACATAATAATGATGTGATAAAGATGAAATTATTTAATGTTTGTTGTAAACTTGGTTGAGTAGTTTCATCTAAGCTTGATTGAACTTATATATACATATATTTAAAAATCTGTTGTGGTTGAGATTTAAAGTGTAGCACTAAAGAGTGGATGCCTAAGATTTTTCTATTGAGAAAGTGATTAAGTAAATTCTATCACCAAGGCGATAAAAACTTAAGTGAACAGCGACTTAAATGGTTACACCGGACCCCCTCATCCTCTGGAAATTTTCCTTCATTCACCTGTCATAAGAAACTTTTAGACACAAATTCAAGGACTTATGTTATTTGGTTCTACAATCCAAAATAATAAGTAACACATAAACATGATCATATCGTTGATCTTTGTATGGTTTATCTTGTGTAAAATTTTCAGTTACATATGACTAGTGGAAATATCACAGTACCAGTCCCTCATGGTAAGAAGCCGGAAAACTTTGATGGAGCAAACTTCAAACAGAGGCAAAGCAAAATGATGTTCTACCTGACTACACTACAGTTGGCTAAATATCTCAAAGAAGCTCATCTGGGTCATGTGGAGGGAGAAATAAAAACAGCCAAGCAACTGCGAGTTGAGGCATGATAGCAAAACGACTTCTTGTGCAAGAACTACCTTTTGGGAAGACTTGACAATACCCTATACAATGTGTACTAATGTATGACTTCTGTAAAGATTCTCTGGGAATTTCTTGAGAAGAAGTATAAAACAGAGGATGTCAGGCAGAAGAAATTTATCATGGGTATGTTCCTAGACTATAAGATGGTAGATTCAAGGACAATAATGTCTCAGTTGGGTGAACTACAGTTGATCATTTATGAAATATTAGATGAGGGAATGAAACTTTATGAGACATTTCAAATTGCCATAATTATTGAGAAGATGCCTCTATCATGGAAGGACTTCAGGAGTTATCTAAAGCACAAGAAGAATCAGATGAGTCTTGAAGACGTGGGATTTCGATTGAGGATTAAAGATGACAACAAGAAGTCCGAGAAGGCTAGCTACAAGACTATATAGTCTAAGGCCAACATGGTCGAGGGTGGAAAGGGTAGCAGAAAGAGAAAGAACAGTAGAGTTTGTTCTTCCCAAGTAAATAAGAAATTCAAAGGGAAATGCTACGTCTGTGGAAAAATGGTCACATGGCAAAGAACTGTTGAAACAAGAAGTCTTAGGACAAGGGCAAGAAAAACAAAAATGAGGACCATGTTACTGAAAATGAGCAATTAACTGATAAGATCTCATAATTGAACCTCTCAGTGGTTGTAACTCAAGCCAACTTGGTTGGGAACCCGAAAGAACGGTGGATAGACATTGGGGCTGTTAGGGTTGGTCCTCTGAGCGCCAATTTCTTATGTATTTCCTTGTAAATACTCATGTAAGTATTTTATTAATGAATAAAATAAACAGTTTCTATAATATGAATTCTTTTATTATATGGTAAAGACGTAAATGATCATAGAGTGATTGGCTATGATACAGTTGCAAAAGCATCGCAACTGACATTGAGCAATATCATAACACATCATTCTCTAACTGTTCCTGGTCAAGGTTTACAATTACTTGGTTAGTAAGTAAACTCGCTGAGACCGGTGTATATTGTAATATAGTATTCTAATGGTTTCTCAATGAACCATGAGTCTCGTAAAACTCATATAGACATGTAGGTGTTTATATCGGATAAATATTAAACGACTTACCGGAGATTCTTAATAGATAGTACATCAATGTCAATAAGAATCTTCTCGGGTTGAGTGAGTCTAGTGATCCTTCGACTTGAGGTACCACTGTGGATGTATGAGGTATCCTCCATACTTTGATGGCAGTCACGTCACCGATCCATTTAGATCATACCTCCGCCTGTTCGTTGGGTGTGGACTGATCCTCAGGATATCATGTGTGTATCAAGATAAGATCTGTCAGTTCTGTATACAGAGCATATGTATCCATTATGGAATTAGAAATATGTTAAATCTATGGGCCTGTGGTACACTTTAGAAGTAAGTTCTAAGTGTTATTAAGAGATTGCTAATAGAATCGTCGACGGGATTATACCTATAGAGATTTGACGTTTATATCTATATCTCTGTGATAATCCGGATACCTGTGATGGAAGGATTATACGTATGCAGTGACCTCGACCTGTATGGTTCAGAGAATTTATCTGTGTTCGTCATCATTTACGGGTGGGTAGATTATGGACATGAAATTGGATTTCGTGACGGATATACTTGAACCTAAAGAGTCTCATTTATGAAATATACTCGTAGAGCACTAGGGCAACTTTTATGAATAATACTGATTATTTATAAGTCGTTTAATGGTTAAACGAAAATACATGCGTTTGGGTTCTTTCGGCTATTTATTAAATGTTAAATTGTGATATTTGATATTTATTATTAATATATGTATTTTCATTATTTATTGTAAATATAATACATATATTTAAGATATTTTTATTTAATTATTTGATTATTTAAAATTTAAATAATTAAATTAAATAAATAATAAATATCTTGTTACTTTAATTAAAGTAAGCAAATGGCTAATTTTAATTGGATTAAATGGAATTTTGATTGGTATAAATGGCTTGATTTAATTGGTGCAAGTGGTGATATACATTAAATGGTTTAATGGATAAATACCACATTTTTTATTAAATCTTTATCCATTTTTAATTCTTTATTGAAATAAAATTGAAAAATGCTTGATATTTTTCTTCTAGGGGTTTCGGCCATGTAGTAAGAAATATATAAGCCTTGTTTCATTTTTTAATTTCATAATTTCAAGAACCCTAAATCAATACAAAGAGAGTTTGAGAAGAAAAAAAAAAAAAAAAGCAAAGAAAAGCTTGGGAAATCTTTGAAATTTGTAAGTTTTTCTTACTTTCTTTTACGTGAAAAAAGTTTCTATGTCTCTAGGCTTCAATATGTGTAGCTTAGATCTTTCTCTACTCTTTTGTGTATGTATTTTGATGGTTGGGAACTTGATAGAAAGATGTTAGCATGTATGAACTTTAAAAAATGCTTATTAGGAGTAATTAAGTATTATTTTCTTTATTTGATAATGTTGTTGCCATTCTAGAGTTGTTTAGCCACTCATAAATGACCTATAATTATTCTTGAGTTGTTTCATGGTGGTGAGATTTGTTTGGTGTGGTCAGGATTGAATTAAAGTGTTGAATTTAATTAATTTGGTGTTAATTGATCTAATGGACAATTTTATAAAATTAGGGTTCATAAACCTTTCCAAATTTAGGGCTTTTCATATATGTGTTATTTAATGATGTATATATGATTCGTATTAATTTTGGTGTTGAATGGATTTGATCTTGAGTGGCTTTGAACCAATTTGGACTAAAGTGCAAATCCTGAAAAGTTTAGGGATCTCTCGGTAATTTGGGAAAAATTTATTTCTTGAATTTTAATTTGTATTTTCATGTATTAGACATGTATAAATTATTTTAGGATTGATTTGGAATCAATTAAAATTATATTTGATAATTTATGACTAAAATGATAAATATACAAAGTTTAAGGGCTAAACGTTAATTAATGAAAAATCTGATTTTTGGATAAAGATTTTAATTTTAAGTATTGAGTAATTAAAATAAATTAGTTTATTTTAGTTACCTAAGAAAAATTATTGAAATCGGAAAATTTTGATTTTTCGCATTCCGCTGCGTTTACTTGGAATTGCCGCTTAAAACCCCAACAAAAATGGTATCAGAGCAGGTCTGAACCTAAATACATGATATGAATATGGCTTTAAAATTCAATATTTAATTTTGTCTTTACTTTATGCATGCTTGTATTTATTTAATTTTATTAAATTAAATGCATAACATCTTTGCGGAAAATCCCTAATTAATAAGGTTTTAAAGTAATATGTATTGGATGCATATTTCTTGGTCTGTCTTATCAATTTGATTTATGGATATCTGCATCCGAGAAAGTGCCAAAGTAGTGAGGGTGTAGTTGATAGAAATTTATCTCTATCGGATGTATATGTGATACTAGGTAAATTCAAGCGAAAGCGGAAATTCTGAACATGTCAAAGCTGTCAGGACTACGCAAGTATCTTGAATTTATCATTGACAATTTTAAACTTGGTACGCCTCCTTGTGAACGTGCCAAAGCTGTCACAACGAGAAACGACCAGGACCGGAAACCAGGAGTCACTAGTGAGTGGTTGATAATGAGTTGTCTAACTAATGAATATACATAGGTGAGATCGTGCTAAAGCTGTGAGCTGAAATATATTCATGGGATCCACCTTTCACTACTGTTTTTAATTTGATTAATTGTTTGTTTGCATTCTGTTTGGGGATTACAGTATTGCATTTAATTGTGGGAGGATATTTTTAGATTAAAAATCCATGATCTATTTATGCTTTGTTTATTTTATATTATATGAAACTGTTTAGTCTGCTAACCGTTTTTCGCTATCTATATGATAGATTTGCGATGACGACACCTACTGCTAATTCTTTTGCTCATATACTTGATACGAACAAGCTTAAAGGCACCGAAAACTTTACAGATTGGGACTTGGATCTAAGAAATATTCTTGGGTTTGAGCAAATAGAATATGTGTTAGAAAGTCCGTTTCTGTTAGGGTTGGTACTCAGAGTGCTAATCCGGATCGTATTTATGTCTGATTCATAAATACGAAAAAAAAATTTCCATAATATTACTTATTTAAAGGTAGCACCTTTTGTCTTTTATACACATATTCGATCTAATTATGATTGGATATTCAATTACGATTAGATTGAAACTAAATCTGGTTTAGTGATACGTGTATATTAGATAAAGACCCTATGATTTACAATGTAGTGCGCAGTTACAACGTAGTTTGTAATTGACATTGGGATGCGTCACTATAAGTTGTATGTCCTTAAATAAAGTTCCTGGTCAAGATTTACTAACACGGGTTGGTTAGTAAAATCTGCTGAGACCAGTACATGTCGTATATCGAGACTTGGTCTGATGGTTTATCCCAATGAACCATGAGTCTCGGGAGACTCGTATAGACATGTAGATGTTTATTTGATAAACACTAAACGACTCACTGAAGATTTCCTAATAGGTGGTACACCAACGTCAATAGGAATCTTCTCGAGTTGAGCGAGCATAGTGGTCCTTCGACTTGAGATACCACAGTAGGATATATAAGTTATCCTCCACAATTTGATAGCAGTCACGCCACCGATCTATTTATATCAGACCTTCGTCTGTTCATTGGGTGTGGACTGATACTCATGATATCCAATGCGTATCAAGAGAGGATCCGTCAGTCCTGTGTATAGGGCATGGGCATCCTACACGTGTTTGCGATCCAGTAAATCCATGGCCGTGGTATAACTTTGGAAATCAATTCTGTGTGTTATTTAGACATCGTAAATTAAAAGTCGATTATATTATACCGAAAGGATTTGACGTTCTTATCTATATCCCATGTATAATATGGATGGCCTGTGACGGAGGGATTATACGTATGCAATGACCTCGACTTGCATAGTTTAGCGAGATTATCTGTGGTCGTCATAATTCATTAGTGGGTGAATTATAGACACGAAATTGGATTTCGTGACGGATAAACCTAAACTTAGAGAGTCATGTAATATGAAGTGTAACCGGATTAAATGAGTTAATTCGGATCGTTTAATCGGTTAAACGATAACACATGCATAAGGGTATTTTTGGTGAATCGTAATTAATATGTATTTATATTTGATACAAAATTTGATTTGATACATATTAATTAATTGTCAAATGAGATTTTGACACATGCCAAAAATATATGTATTTGTTATTAATTGTAAATAAACATATATATATAATAATAATTATATTAATTAATTATTTAGATATTTAATTGTTAAATATTTGAATAGTTAAATAATATTCATATTACATAAATGTTATGCAATATGTTTAATTATTATTGATACATGTGGCATGATTTTATTAAGTTTAAGTGTACAAATTTGATTTGCCCAAGTTTAAGCTTATCTTATCTTCCTTTTAATTTAATGAAATTAAAAAGGTAAAAATGACCATTTTATCCCTACTAGAGTCGGTCATTGCTTCTTCAAAAAGTGAAGATTTTTTATTTTTCATTTGAAGCAATGCTTGGCCGAACATCAACCTAAAAATAGCCCTAAGAGATTTGTTTAATCAAATCATGAAGAAAATTAAGGAAATTTCAAGAAAATGCTTAAGAAATCAAGGGTTTAAAGGTAATCTTTTACAACCCTAAGCTTGGAAATTAGTTTCTTGTTTTCTTGAATTGTTAGAATAATTCTAGGGTTCCTTTGTTTGTTAAAATTTGGGCTTTTGATGATGGATTTGGAAGTGAAGTGCATGTGTGAAGTTGATTTAGATGGAATTATTGTAATTATTGTCCAATTTGATCATTAGATGATATATTTCCATTCTAGAGTATTATGACCACTCTTGTAATGCCTAGAATTTTTCTTGGGTGGTTCATGTGTGGTGACTTTGACTGGTGTTATGATTAATTTGATTAATCTTGGAAAAATTATATTAAAGTATGAAAAATTGATAATTTTGTGTTCTGAATCAGATCTGGAAAAACAGTGAATATGCTGATGTAATTGATGTCATATAAATGTATTGGAAGTGTTTTGGGTGTTGGAACAATTTCCGGAAATTATTTCGGAGTTGAAATAAGCGAAAACGGTGAAAAACGGCGTTACCGGGTGACTTTTGAGCCAACCGGGTGACGGCTGTCCAAACAGTGAACTTTTCACTATTCAGGCAGCCTATGAACTGCCCTAACACTATTGGGGCTGACTTGGGTAGTCCCCATAAGTGTAGGGTGGTCGGTTCTGTCAAAAATGTGTTTTGCGTCATTTTACGGAAAAATATTTTTCATAAAAGTTTCGTGAAGTTTCTATCTTATTTATGTCTTTTTTTGATATCGAATAAATATGTTTAGGTGAAATATGAATAAATTATTCATATTAGATATTGAATAATTTATTCGGTAATTTTTTAAAAGTTTTAAAATTATGATTTCGCCCGAACAGCGCTCCCGCCAAGTCCTTTGCCCAAAACCCCAACAGTTGCCACTTGCCATATAAGATGTTGCAACACAAGAGGAACATGAGACTCTCCAAAAGTGGAGATATAATGATAGGAGGGTCAAATCATATATTCTCAGTTCCTTGACACCGGAGCTTAAAAGGTAATATTTTGGATTGCCTGACGCATATACTATGATGATGCAACTGCGAGACTCCTTTATGAACCAAGAACAGGTCTCGGTTCATAAAATAACATTGAAATTGTTCCATATAAAACTTGAAGAGGGACATGTGTGAGCCCTCATGTACTTCATCTGATAGATCTGATCGAACAGTTTAGGCGCTATAATTTCCCTCTAAATGATACTTTAGGACGAAGTGTCATACTTGGATCTCTCACAACATCACATCGCCAATTTGTAATGTATTTCAATATTAATGGGATTAGTTTTTCTTATCAGGAGCTGCATAAGATGTTGCAAACTGCAGAGGAAGATTTAAGGAAGAGAGTTCTGACTTGCCCACCAAAACTCACTGCTCTTCCTGCTTCCTCCCAATCTAAACAGAAAGGGAAGAGAATAAAGGAAAGAACATGAAGTGTTTGAATCTTCCACCACAAGGTAAGATAGCTAAACCAAAGAGAGCTGCCAAAGATAAATGCCACCACTGCAGCAAGATTGGCCACTGGAAGAGGAATTGTCCCGATTATTTGGCCCAAATCAGAAAGGAAATAACATCTACTTCAGGTACTTTTATTTTTCCGATTATTGATATCTCATTAGTTTGTGAAACTATGTAATCCTGTTTGATTTTAGATTCTGCTTGTCCAATTCACATTTTCAATTCGTTGCAGGTGCTGAAGGAAAATAGATGGCTGAAATCTAGGGAGATGCAGTTGCGATTCGGGAGTGGCGACTCTCTGTATGCAATTGTTATGGGCTTATGCGAGATTCCCCTACCCAGAGGGAGATTTTTATTGTATGACTATTTTTTTATACCGGGATGTGTTGCAAACATTGTGTCACTTTTTATATTGGATACTGAAGGATATAATATAAATATTAAGAATCGTTCTTTATATTTATATGATAGATATAATGTTAGATCCTAGTTTGTCCAAATGAGCACGGTCATTACATTTTGCATACCTCACAAGATATCTTTAATGCTGGAATTAATAAACGTAAAGTATCTGATATAAATAATACTTAACTATGGCATATGAGGTTGGGTCATATAGGCATGAAACGCCTAACCCATTTGGTTAGGAATGGTTGATATAGGATCTTACCATTGAACCTTATCCAACTTGTGAATATTGCATTCGGGGTAAAATGACCAAAGCCCCATTTTCGGGTGTAGGACACCGAGCCGCTGACTTATTGAAACTAATACATTCTGATGTATATGGTCCCATAAGTCACACTGCTCATAGTGATTTTTCATATTTTGTTACCTTTACCGATGATCTGTCACGAAACAGTTATGTTTATTTGATGAAACAAAAATCAAAAACCTTTGAAAAGTTCAAAGAATTCTGAAATGAAGTGGAAAAACAGACTGGTAAATATATTAAATGTCTTTGATCTGATCGAAGCGGCGAATATATGAGTCGTAAGTTCTCCGATTATTTAAATGAGAATGGAATTCTCGCTCAATATACTCCTCCGGGTACTCCACAACACAATGGAGTGTCCGAAAGGAGAAATCAGACTTTATTGGATATGGTCCAATCGATGTTGAGTTTTACAGATTTGCCCTATTATTTATGGGGTTATGCTCTTTTAACTATTGCTCATCTCTTAAATAAGATTCCTTCCAATGATGTTCCTAAAACTCCATATGCGATATGGACTGGTAGGAAACTGAATCTTAATTATGTTAAGATTTGGGGATGTCCTGCATATGTCAGGATGGCTCAGCAAGATAAGCTTTCGCCTCGAGGGAAAAAGTTTAGGTTTGTTGGATATCCTTCTAATACAAAATGATATTTATTCTATGATACCGAGCATCGAAATGTGTTCGTAGCTCGCTTCACAAAATTTCTAAAATTAGAATTTTTGTATGAATGAGGTAATCATAGACAGGTTGAACTTGATGAAGTACAATCTGAAACCAATGAACTATTGGAGGAACTTGAAGCTCAAATAGATGAAGAACCTTCAACACACACACTTCGTAGGTTCCAAAGGGTGTCTAGACCTCCTGAACGCTTATATTTGATACAAGAAAAGAGTTTAGATATTCTCTTAGTGGAAGAGACTGACCCTTACACCTATAGAGAAGTGATGTTGGACATCGACTCTGCGAAATGGCAAGAGGCCATGAAATTAGAGTTAGACTCTATGCATCAGAATCAAGTTTGGGACTTGATTCCGCTTCTTGAAGGAATTGTTCTTATCGGTAGTAAATGGGTTTACAAGAGGAAGCGTGGGCCTAACGGAAATTTTGAAACCTTTAAGGCCAGACTGGTAGCTAAAGGTTACAAACATCGAACTGGGGTCAACTACGATGAAACTTTTTCACCAGTTGCGATGCTAAAGTCTATAAGGATTTTGTTGTCTATTGCTGCTTACCATGATTATGAGATTTGGCAAATGGATGTCAAAACGGCTTTTCTCAATGGGTTTCTTGACGAAGAAATCTATATGGAACGACCGGAGGGTTTTGTATCCAGCGAAACCTCATACATGGTTTGTAAGCTTAAGAAGTCCATTTATGGACTTAAACAAGCTTCACGAAGTTGTAATCTTCGATTCGACGAGATTATTAGATTGTCTGGTATTCTCAGGAATACAGAAGAATCATGTGTGTACTAGAAGGCCAGTGGGAGTATGATAGTATTTTTGGTTCTCTACGTTGATGACATCCTAATCATTGGGAATGATATAGGAATGATGCAGGGCGTCAAAGCTTACCTCTGTAAGAATTTCTCCATGAAGGACCTGGGTGAAGCTTCTTATATCTTGGGTATAAAACTCTATAGGGATAAAGAAATGAAGCTTATTGGGTTATCACAATCAATGTACATAGATAAGATCTTAGAACGGTATAATTTTGCTAACTGTAAGACATCAAATATATCGTCTAGATATGGCATTCATCTTTCGAAGAAGATATGTATGCAAACAGAAGATGAGAAAATTAGAACGTAATCAACCTTAGGCTTCATGTTTAGGTAGCATTATGTATGCCATGTTATGTATGAGGCCTGATATTAGCTACGCGGTTAGTGTAACCAGTAGATATCAGTCCAATCAAGGAAATGACCATTGGATGGATGTTAAACATATCCTGAAATATCTTAAAAGTACTAAGGATAAGTTTATCATATATGGAGGAAATAAACTGTGGGTTAATGGGTATACGGATTCTGATTTCCAATCGGATCCTGATGATAGAAAGTCTACATCAGGATTCATATTGACCCTTAAAGAATGTGCAGTTTATTGGAAAAGTTCCAAACAGGGGTCTACAGCTAATTCCAACACAGGGGCAGAATACATTACTGCTTCTGAAGCTGCAAAAGAAGTTGTTTGGATTAAGAAGTTTATCACATAATTGGGAGTTGTCCCAAATATCGATAATTCGATTCTGTTATACTGTGTTAATACTGGTGTCATTGCGTAAGCAAAGGAACCAAAGGCTCATTAAAAATCGAAGCATGTGGAACAAAAATACCACATCATTCAAGAGATTGTGTCGCGAGGTGACATTGTTGTGTGTAAGGTCCTAATTGAAGATAATGTAGCAGACCTGCTTACAAAGGTCATACCTCTGAATTTATTTGATAAACATGTGGAGTCGATGGGTATTAAAAACAATTGATATTGGTACTAGAGCAAGTGGGAGATTTTGTTAGGGTTGGTGCTCTGAGCGCCAATTTCTAATGTATTTTCCAGTAAATACTCTTGTAAGTATTTTATTAATGAATAAAATAAACAGTTTCTATAATATGAATTCTTTTATTATATATTAAAGACATAAATGATCATAGAGTGATTAGTTTTGATACAGTTGCAAAAGCGTCGCAACTGACATTGAGCAGTATCATAACACTATCATTCTTTAATTGTTCCTGGTCAAGGTTTACAATTAATTGGTCAGTGAGTAAACCCGCTGAGACCGGTACGTGTCGTATATTGGAATATAGGATTCCAATGATTTCTCAATGAACCATGAGTCTCGGGAAACTTGTATAGACATGTAGGAGTTTATATCGGATAAACATTGAATGACTTACCAAAGATTCTTAATAGATGGTACACCAACGTCAATAAGAATCTTCTCTGGTTGAGTGAGCATAGTGATCCTTCGACTTGAGGTACCATTGTGGATGTATAAGGTATCCTTTATAATTTAATGGTAGTCACGTCACTGATCTATTTAGATCAGACCTCCGTCTGTTCGTTGGGTGTGGACTGATCCTCAAGATATCCTGTGTGTATCAAGATAAGATCCGTCAGTTCTGTGTACAGAGCATAGGTATCCATTATGGAATTAGAAATCTGTTAAATCCATGGGCCCGTGGTACACTTTAAAACTAAGTTCTAAGTGTTATTAAGAGATTGCTAATAGAATCGTCGATGAGATTATACCTATAGAAATTTGACATTTATATCTATATCTAAGAGATAATCTGGATGCTTGTGACGGAATGATTGTACGTATACAATGACCTCGACATGTATGGTTTAGAGAATTTATCATTGTTCGTCATAATTTACGGGTGGGTCGATTATGGACACGAAATTAGATTTCGTGATGGATATGCCTGAACCTAGAGAGTCTCACTAATGAAATATACTCGTAGAGCACTAGGGCAACTTTTATGAATAATACTGATTATTTATAAGTCGTTTAACGGTTAAACGAAAATACATGTGTTTGGGTTCTTTCAACCATTTGTTAAATATCAAATTGTGATATTTGATATTTATTATTAATATATGTATTTTTATTATTTATTATAAATATAATACATATATTTAAGATATTTTTATTGATTATTTAAATGTTAAATAATTAAATTAATTAAATAATAAATATCTTGTTACTTTAATTAAAGTAAGCAAATGGCTAATTTTAACTGGATTAAATGGCCAATTTTGATTGGTATAAATGGCTTGATTTAATTGGTGCAAGTGGTGATATACATTAAATGGTTTAATGGATAAATACCACATGATAAAATATAAAGTTTAAGAGCTAAATAGTAATTAATGAAAAATATGATTTTTGGGTAAAAAATTTTAATTTTAAGTATTCAGTAATTAAAATAAATTAGTTTATTTTAGTTACCCAAGAAAAATTATTGAAATCAGAAAATTTTGATTTTCCGCGTTCCGCTGCGTTTACCCGAAATTACCGTCTAAAACCCCAATAGGGGCTACTCGCCATATATGTGCAAATAGTAAGATGTTTTCCTCTTATCAGAAGGTCGATAGTGGCAATCATATGACTATGGGAAACTCGTCGACCTCCAGAATGGTTGGACAAGGCACAGTAGTTCTGAAAAATGACATCCAGTAAGGAGCTTACATTGAAGAATGTTTTTCATGTTCCTGATATTCGGAAGAACTTTGTTTTTAGGTTCACTCCTTAGTAAGAATGGTTTTAAGCTTGTATTTATTTCTGACAAGTTTATACTGACAAAAAATGTTGTTTATGTAGGGAAATGATTACCTCACTGAGGGTCTTTTCAGGTTCAATGTAATGATTGTCAATCGACACGGTGCTAATAATAATAAAGCTACATCTTCTGCTAATATTATTGAGTCACAAAATGTATGGCATGGTAGGTTGAGACATGTAAATTACGATACAATGCATAAATTGATTAACATGGACCTTATACCTAAATTCACAATTGATAACCAACATAAATATGAAGCATGTGTTGAAATAAAAATGAATAGAGCAACATTTCATTCCATAGAATGAAGTTTTGAACTCTTGAAACTTATACACATTGATGTGTGTGATATGAATGTTTTGCAAATAAGAGGCGGTAAAAAGTACTTTGTCACTTTATCGATGATAACACAAGACTCTACTGTGTGTATTTGAGAGCTTTATACACTATAAGAACGAAGTTGAAAATGAACTTGGCAAGAAAATTAAAAGAATCATGAGTGATAGGGGAGGTGAATATGTATCACCATTCGGTGAATATTGTTTCGAACTTAGAATTATCCACGAAATTATTGCTTCTTATTCGCCTCAACAAAACAGAATTGTGAAACGCAAAACTCTATGCCGGGTAGTGTTGTTCCTTAATCTTGTTTCCTTATATTTATCTTACATTGAGGACAATGCAAGTTTTAAGTGTGGGGGTGTATGCATGCGCATGATAATACATATTATATATAAAAAAAAATGTTCTATTTATTTTTAGTCCTTGATAGTAAATCATATGTTCATTGATGAATATTGTTTGCTTTAGAGTGAAATCTTAGAAAAGATAAGTTCTTTAATGTACTTTTATCTGATGCATTGAGTAATTGATCTTGGTTAGACTCGTAAGCACTTAATTATAGGTTTTTAGCAGTGAAAACCTAGGTAGTTGGCAAAGTGACTAGTTGAAGAAATTGCATGTCGATGAATGATCGTTTTCTTAGATGTCTATCATGATTTGCTAGTGTTATGATGTATGGTATAAATAAAAAAGAGAAAATCTCGAAAGAAATAAATTAAACCACCTATAACCGATAAGTGTGAAGCTACCCAAAGGCGAGTGTTAGGACCACCATGAGGAGAAATGTTAACTTAAAGGGTAGGTGTGTTGAAAAAAAAAAGAGAAAAAGTTCAAAAAAAGAAAATAAAAAAATCATCATACCATACTGAGCACATAGAGGCAATTACTGAGCATAATTGAGATATCTAGGTTGGTTTGACCCATCGGATCCCAATTTTTAAACGAAATCATTGAGTTGGCTTACCTAGGAGTTAAGCTGTGAATAAACCTCTCCATACACACACTGTGAGTCTGGCTTGGTGATTTATTCAAGGACTTAGATTTGAGTTGCATTGAGTACTTTGAATATTCTTTGATTTTATTGCTAGGAATTCTATGAGGACAATAATATGTGTAACTATTGGGACTATTTCATTTTGTTATTTTTGCATAACTGCGTGTGTTTTGAACGACGTTTGTGGGTGTCATTGATGTAAGCCCTCACGAGACTATAACTCGTCCACAGGGCCGCCTAGGGGTTTAAAAGGCTTGTTACGTACGCTAAATGAAATCGTGATCCCTACGAAAGTGGCTTAAATAGTTTTTATTTATTTAGTTCTTATTTTATTTTGCGCTTGAATTGATAGAAACTAGCAATAAGCTGGTTGGGGGTTGTGATAAGTGCATGAAAGTGTACTTTGAACATCACTAACTTGGCTTTTTTATCATGTATTTAATCTTAATTAGAGTTTATTTTGCGCTTTGTTATTAGGAGCAATGGAATATGAAGTTGGAGCAATTACGCGTGTTTCAGGACCTTACGGACGCATCGGAAGCACGCTCGAAGAGCTGAAACAAAGAACGCGTGAAACCAGAAATTTGCCACAGTCGCAACGCGCCCTCATTGGCGTCGCGACGCACCTATGGAATCACACTCTATACAAAGTCTGGCAAGTTTGGCACCGCGGCGCCCCATAAGATACCAAAACCCTAATTTAGATATATTTGATGTGCATAATGACTTCGGAACTTCCCTATATAAACCCAACTTCATCCAAACCCTAAGGGGAGGAGAAAATAGGAGATAAAGAGAGAATAAACACACAACAAAGAGCCACAAACACAAATTTGAGATTGAAGAACGAAGAAAATTCATACCAGACAGGATGTTATTGCAATCTCTTCAGGCTATGTCTCTTTCCTCTATGGAGAACTAATCTCCTATGCAAAGCTAATGATGAAATCTTGTATTTGATTTCTTATATTCATGTTATTGATTTCTATAAACTCTTAAACGTTAATACAATTGATGTTTGTTATTCTTTATTATCTTTTAATTATATGAATCCAGAAACTATTTTTATCAAACTTGCATATAGATCCAGACATGTTTCTTCTATGTGTGATTTGTGAACCCAGTTGTGAATGGTAAAGTTATTTTATGATTTGGTATTCTGCTGCAGTATTGCCTGAGAGTATATTATCGACATTAGATAAGTCATAACGATGACTTTGTGTGTTGTTAACATAGAGAAAATAAATCATCAATTACCTTAGAATTTAATATGCTTAGAATTGAATATTTTTCGATTGTTGGTTTGGGATGTGAAACCTTCAATTGAGTAATAACATGAATCAATAATTGGATATAGGAATTTGATACAAGAGGGATTCCTGATGCTTTGCTGCCTCTCTCTATTGATATCTTTTAATTGTTTTTATTAATCTTTACTTTAATTACCCATTCAATATATATCTTTTCATTAAGTTACTGCTAATATTTTGTTTAAGTAAATCAGTTCTTTGTAATCATCTCTCTGAGGAATCGACACCCCAATTATACTGTGATAGCCGCAAGTACTTTTTGGGCGTAATTAGTTACAAAAAGAAAGTTGAGAGAAAAAGTTAAGTATTAAGGAAGAAAAGTGAAGAAAACTTCAATTTGAGTAAGTTTTTTCAACTTTTCTTAAACTAGAAAATTATTTCTATTATTCTTAGCTACAACATGTGTTGGTTGGAAGTTTTTTCTACTCTCTTGGTTTTGTAATAAGTGTGTTGGAAGTTTAATGAAGATGTATGCATGTATGTTTATCAAAGTATGCTTGTAAATGGTGTATAAGCACATTTTTGATCATTTGATGATCTTGTTGTCATCCTAGAGTTGTTAGGCCACTCATTGATGACCTAGAATTATTCTTGAGTTGTTTCAAAGTAGTGAGACTTGTTTGGTGTTGTAGAGATTAGATTAAAGTATTGGATTTGGTTAATTTTGGTTAATTTATTAATTTGATTAATTTGAGAAATTAGGGTTCATATCCTCTACCAAAATTGGGGCTTTTCATATATATTTTGTATAATGATGTATATAAGATGTACAAATCATTTGGTGTTGATTGGAAATCATTTAAATTTATTTTGAACAAATTTGGACCAAAATGCAAAAAGTTACAAATTGGACACCCATTCGGCAATTGCAAGATTTTTTGGGTTTTGTGTTGTGAGTTGTATTTTGATGTATATGATATGTATAAATCATTTTGGTAGTGATTTGAAATCACTTAAATTTGTATTTGACAAATTAAGACTAAAATGATCAAAATATAAACTATTGGGGTCTCACGGCAAATATTAGGAAATCTGATTTTTGGGTAAAAAAAATTCAGTTTGTAAGTATTGAGTAATTAGAATAAATAAGTTTATTTTAATTGTCCAAGAAAAATTATTGAAATCGGAAAAATTTATTTTCCCACGTTCAGTTGTGTTTACCCATAAAATCCCCTACAAATGAACCTACACGTAGCAAAAGAGTAAAAACGTTTAAGTCATTTGGACCTGATTTTCTGACATACCTGTTAGAAAATAAGCCTCAAAATATAAAAAAACAATGTCTTATTCGGAGGCATATTTGTGGGAAAAAGCTATCAATAGTGAGAGTGATTCTATTCTTCAAAACCATACGTGGGAGTTGGTTGATTTTCCTCCAGGTTGTAAGCCGTTGGGCTACAAATGAATTTTCAAACTGAAGATAAAGTCAGATAGATCAATAGATAAGTACAAGACAAGACTTGTCATAAAAGGTTATAGATAAAAAGAATATCTTGACTAATTTGATACATATTCATCAGTGACCCGTATCACTTCAATAAGAATGTTTATAGTCATAGCAGCTATATTTGGTCTTAAAATACATCAAATAGATGTAAAAACGGCATTCTTAAATTAATGTAGAAACGACATTCTTAAATGATAGACCTACTTAAGCTTTTATGAATTTTTTGTGCTTGTCAAAAATCACCACCAACCCTTTAAACCAAATACAGGAAGTTAAAAAAAAAAAAAAAAAAAAATTAATGTACTGTTCTCGTGGGACAAAAATTATTTGTCCACCCTTCATTTTATGCTCATGTAATGAAAACTCTTGCTATAGTTGCATCTGCTAGTATGTGTGTGGACCAACAAATTATTTGGTCTGATGCAAGAATTTTTTTCTTGAATGGACTTGGTTTTATGACTACTTTCAAATAAACTAACAATCATCCAATTGCATGCTTTTTACTGCCTGTTTCATTCTAGTGCTGACTGTTAATCAATAGGAGTCGGAAGTTGAAACTTGAAATTTGGGGAAATTAATTATATGTCATTGGTACTTTTTTTTTTTTTTTATTGCGCTTCATAGTTCATTACATAGATCTGTAAAATTGATTCTATGATCCGATTCCATTTCAAATATTAAAAGACTAGAATATATTCTAAAATAATCGAGTTTGATTTTAAAATTGAATTTTCGATTTGATTATAAACTATTCAAGATATATCCAGAATCATTACTCACTCCTATATAAAGTAAAACGTAAAAGACTGATGAAATGAGATTTGAGTTTCATATTAAAAATAAATAAAAAATAAAATAAACTCATATTAAAAAGTCAAAAACTATTTTTATTTAATTAAACTCAACATCAAACTAACTAGATAGGATATCTGAAAAGATTTAATTGAAGTCAAAATATACTAATAAAAATTAGTTATGGCTGAAAATGAGTGTCTTCATAACCAGTTTGTTGGGACCCGTCAATAACCAACTGATCATTTATTAGATTATTCGATCATTAACCATTACTCATCTACTAGATTATTGGTTGAAGGTATTACCATTTTTTCTTAATTTTATCACAATTCTTTCAATGTAACTACAGAGAGTTATTGTAGCTCACTATAATTATAGTGAGAGAATTAGACTAAAATTCAGAAAAAGTGTTGCTAAATATAGTTGCCCTATTGTATCAGGCTGGGGTCATCCCATTGCATATAGAGGGTGGCCAAGTAGAAATAGTAGCACATATTTATGTAAGCAAGAATTGCTAGCCTCATGTAGTACTTATCCAAGCGAGAGCGGTTCAAGGTGTGGGCGAAAACGGATTTGTTTGCATAAAGGAAGGCGATGTTAAGGAAGCTTCCAATTCCGACAACAAAATCACTGATAGCTGAGACATGATCTTCTTTCCAATTGGGAAGATGGTAGCACACGAATTCATCTAACCCATCCCTAGCAAGTCCTTCCATGAGACCTAACAGGCAATATTGCGGGATAAGCCAGAAGATACTCATCGGTACAACTTCATGGGGCTCGTCTAGTAATCCTTTGTCCTTAACAATTATCAACCTGTGTACTTCAACCCGCCATGCCACAGTACAACAAAATGTTGATACCACCATTCCAATCAAAATTCTCGCTATTTGAGCTTTTCCTTTATATTTTTCAGCAACGAGTTTTGAAATTAATTTCTGTGATAGATAAGAGATCATCTGGCTGAATATGGGTTCGATTGCGAGTAAAAAGGTCATGAATTTTTTAGACTGCATGTTGGTTCCCTGCTGAGGCAAAAATGTGTCTATTCCTGATCTTACAATTCCAAACACTAGGAAGCTAATCCACATTGGAACCAATTTTAAAACAAGTTTGGATTCTCTGACCTCAGCCACAGTGCAAATTTTTCCAGCATTTGCTACTTCTTCTGCATCAGGTGATTCTTTAAGGGCAGCTTTGTCTAGCCATCTGCGAGAGATTCAGACAGTTTTCATATATATATATATATATATTGTCAAAAAAAAAAAAAGAAGAAATTTCCTGACGAAATGGGATATGTATGTACCTGAAGAATTTAACGCGTGGCGACAAGATTGTTTGATTTGTAAGATGATTATCGAAAAACTGATCCGCAGAAGAAGGGTACATGAGACGCCTTCTCTTCACCGCGTTTTTGACAACTCGGAATATGACGAAAGGGCTGCTAACAAAATCTAAAATTTGACTATGATAAGAACAAATACCAGCCAAGAAGAAGATCAAAGTGAACACCATAATCAACCCTGCCCACATGAAAATGCCCTGCCATTCAAGAGTATTATATATAAAGAAACCGACAACTACACTACAACTCCAGGCAAAACGCCACCACACCCTTTTCTGAGCCCTTGCTTGCTCCTCCTCCTTACCACCACCACCACCACCACCTTCATGTTCTCTTAATTGTTCGGTTAGAAATTCTCCTAAAACTGGCTTCAATCCAGCGTCACCCACAGATAATATAATTATTGCAATTATGTTGTAGAGGCCTGTTGTAGATTCCGGATTAGATTTTTCTCTCATGTAAAACAACAACAATGCCTGCAACAACAATTGTTGAATTCATCATATATATATAGGAATCAGATACTTCACCATTAATCGATAAATATATAACATTCATATATCGCTTACTGATTCTTTTCACCGATAAATATTTAGTTCCTTACAATGATAGAGGACGCAGTTGAAGAAATAATCATTAGGATAGGACGATTAGTATAATATAAAATCCGTATCGCTAAAATCACAAGTGTTGCTGATAGTCCATCCAGAAAACTCGTCAATATGGCAGCTGTCTTGAGCTTGTTGTTACTTGAGCCGGAGGTGAAGTACGTTATGATGACATTCACTATAACAAAGCGTACCACCCGGTGGCTGAATACCACGCCTATTTATCAAAATAATAATTATATATATTAACACTTTTAATTTACAAGCTAAACTTTGAGAAATTTTATTAACTTACTTGGAGTAACAGCGTTACATTAGCAAATATGCAAAGCAAATTAGAGTAATGAGCCATATATTTATCTTAGGAAAATAATTTAAAATAAATAAAAATTCAATTGTAGGCTGCAAGTTATGTCTTGCGTGTATATCTATCATTATATCATTATTCTTCCAAGTATCATCTTTTAATTTATGTTTCATAAAATAAATTTATCACACATGTCATCCATGCATAAATCTAGAAATGTAAAATAATAAGCTATAACCTACAAGATTTTCAAACATTTGAATTATTACCCATGTAATAATGGTATTTTGAACGAATCTAAATTCAGTATGGAGCTGAGATATTTTAAGTTTTTCATAATATTCTACTTCGAGTGCTTTAATCGTAATGCACGACTAAAATTTAGTTATTATTAAATTATTTTCCAATAACTACAACTCATAATTTAACAAATAATCAATACAAAACTAAGCATAACATCGAATCCAAATCCGTTTTCAACCCTAAATTTTGTTTTAATAATTCTACTTTATGGCTCTTTAAAGTTTGTTATCTCTATATTATGGCCTTTGGTCAACCAAAATCCGGGCTCCGCCGATAGACATGATTATTCAAATAGAATCAAACTATTATAAATGGGTATGCTGAGTATTCTAAATCTCAATGTTACACAATTATCAACAAAGTGACATGAGTATTACATATTTAATTTTAGGGGCACTTTATTATAAATAATAAGTAAAAGCGTTAATGTATTAAAAAGCCTACTTTAAAGGTTAATTTAGTTAAAACCAGAGAGGCCATTTTGCAGTAATTAATAGGGATGCTATATGGGCCGGCGTGACAAAAGAGCAGGCCCAGGCTTGAGCACCAATTATTTTTAGTTCTTTTGAAAATAAATTCACTTGTAAATGTTTAGTTATACTAACCATAATCATGTTAATTAACCAAATTAGCATGAAATTAATATTATAATCCAACCAAAATCTTTCCAATTGAATTAAATTCAATTTGACCTTAGACATCCTCCAAATTATATTACTCAAAGAAGAAAATAACCGTGCTAAAAAATCTAAATCACTAAAAAAAAAAAAATTTATTTGGTGAAATTCACAAAATTAGCCACACAAAAAAATAAATAAATAAATTCTATTTGCCAAAATGAGCCAATAAATAAATAAATTCTATTTGCCAAAATGAGCCACAACGTTTGAGATTTTTCTAACTGGCCAAGTTTCCGAATTCTCTGAAGTACACCCTGAAGTTTGATTTTTTTTTTTAATTGAAAACTTTGGAGATACGAAGTCATTATTCATATCTCCGAAATCTTACTTTGGATATCCGAAATATTTCTTCATATTTCGAATTATGAAAAAAATTATATAAAACCGGACATTCTTCATTTGTTCTCACTATAAAAGTAAATCATTATTTTGCCAACCAATTTTCCGAAGTTTCTTCATATTCTCCTAAGTATAAAATGGTACAGATCCCTCTAAATTTCTACACTTAGGGGTCTTGGGAGAAATTAGATAATGTCAGCGATGAATATAAGGGGATATATTCTTTTTAGAACTAATTGCTACGGGTACAACTTATAAGCAGTTAGTGGAAATGTTATATGTGTTGAACTGTTGATGCAGAGAAGTAATATGGAGTATAAAGTCAGCATGAAAAGTTTAATTTCATCATATTCGCAGCGACGTTTAGTTATTGAAATTAGTAGTAAAAAAGACTGGAGTTGTTTTTAAATTTACACTCAAATATAGTTCGAAAAGGTAGTTTGGTCGAGCTATATTTGAGTTGGGATAAGATTATTACTAGCGGTGGTCAACAATCTGGAGATCGTTTTTCGTCGAGTTGTAATATGGTAAGCCAATCAGTTCCAGTTTATGTGTCGGATGAACCTCCATGTGACAATTATACAATGGGTATAGATGATGAAAATGTTCAGGATCATGGTTAAGTGGTGGATTTTCTGGAGGTAATATGGTTGGTCATTCAAAAATAGTTTGAGAAGTTCTCATGAATATTCGACCGATGCATATCGATGTCTCCCTCCTACCATTTCTTCAACGGATATGCCTCCAGACAACAACTTATCAGCATCGAGTGGGGGCGAAATAGGGGTGGGTAAATGCTACTCCTCTAAACTTGATTTACGTAAAGACTTGACTCTGCTTGTTGTAAGTGGACACTTTAAAATCACAGTAAGCAGGTCTACTACCACAATGTTTTAAGCTTGATGTACTGATCAATCTCGTGACTGGAAAGTGCGGGCAATGAGCGTTTCTGGAGTTCAAAACTCGAACAAGATTTTAACTAAGTACGTGAAGACACACACGTACTCAGTTTTGATGATGTTGGTGCCGAAGGTAGTCGTATTAGTAATAGTAATCTGGTTATTGGTGACATTATCAAAGGTTAATTTTTGGATGCCAATAGAATCGTTAAACTAAGAGATATTGTGAGTGATATTCAATATGAGTATGGGATTCTATTATCGTATAATGAAGTATAGAGGTCGAGAGAGTTTGCAATGCAAGTTGTCCGAGGTTTTGCAAAATAGGCAAATGCATCATGCCATTGAATTCACATGTATTGCAATGTACTAATCTCAAGACAATGAATCATTTGCATACAAATGAGGAAGGTCGATTCTTTTATTATTTTGTTGCAATGGGTCAAAGTATTCAGGGATTTTTATCATCAATCAGATAGGTAATAGCACTTGATGAAACATTTTTCAAAAGTAAATATATGGGATCACTATTTATTTCTGCTGCCAATGATGGAAATAACCAGATATATCTTTTGGCATTTTGGTATTATGGACTCCGAAAATGATCAATCATGGATTTAGTTTATGACCAGACTCCGCGGTTGCATCGGAGATGTGGCAAATCTAGTTTTCATTTCTGATCGACACGGCAGCATTGAGAAATCTATTATAACAATTTTCTCAGAGACTTCTCATGGTGTTTGCATCCACCACGTGTCTATGAACCTTAAAGCTATGTACATGATAAGACTAAAGGACATTGACAATTTTATGGTGACCTACTTTGCTGCTGCCAAGTCATATAGATGTCAGGACTTCGATACGCAACTTCAAAAACTTTGGCAGATTAATACAAACGCAACAAGGTATTGAGAAGAGTATGTAGAGTGCAATAGATGAGCAAGGGCGGAGTTTTCAATTAGAAGATATAACATGATGAACACAAACATTGTTGAAAGTTTGAATGCCTTGCTTAAAGAGGCTCGAGCCCTTCCGATGCTTAGTTTACTTAACTATATCAGAATGACCCTTCAGAGATGTTTTTTGATATGAGAGAATCGGCAAAAAAGATTGTTACTATGTTGACCCTATGGGCGTATATAAAAAAGAGAAACATATAGTTAAATCGCATCGAATGTTGGTATCACCAGCTAATCGCTATGAGTTTGAGGTTTGCGGTGGAGACAATATTGAAATTGTCAACATAAGAGAGAAGATATATATATATGCAGAAACTTTGATTTAGAGCACTTTTCGTTATGTGTATGGGGAGACTATCCATTATGTTGGTGACCAATCAGATTGGGTTTTGCCATAAGAATTATCAGGTATAATATTACTTTGTTTTACTGAAAAAAATTCAAAAATAATTTTAATTGATGTTTTGATTCTCAATGCAGGTTTGAAGCGTGTTTCGGTGAGACGACCGAAAACAAATAGAAGAAGACATTCACAGGGCGAACAAATAGTGCAAATAATGTGGTCGATGTGACAAACGTGTACACAATAGACATCTATGCATGACTCATCTTTGTCAAAATCCAAGTCAACATTAATTTTAACTTATGTAATCGGATTTGATGTATTAGAAATTGATGTTTTTGGAATCAATATTTTCGATCTTATATGTAAAAATCATATCTATCAATAAAAATTATATGTTTTCGTATCATATGCTATGATTTTTTCATACTTTGGAAATCCGCAAAAATACTTCGGAGATCTGAATAATGAATTTGGATCACCGAAATTTTCAATAAAAAAAAAAATTAAATTTTGGGGTGTATTTCGGAGAATCCAGATTCTCCGAAATATACTTTGAAGAACTCGGCAATTTCGTAAATCTCAAACGTTGTGGTCATTTTAGCAAATGACAAACTTTTTTTTTTGGGCTAGTTTTGTGAATTTCCCAATTATTCAAGTGTTAAGTGGTTAAAACAAGTAACCCCTACCCTATGAATATGTCGCTTTTAAATCATTAGAAATAAGTGTTAGTAAGCATAGTAGATTAGGTTGATTACATATTAGAATAGGGATATTTTAGTAATCGAAGTACAATTTAAAGAGATTATTTATATCCCAAAACCCATACAGTTTATAACCATATGAACTAAGAAAATTAGTAGTAAAAGGAAATTATTAAAAAATAAAAATAAAATGACCTTTCAATCAGCAGCCTGAGAATAATATGCAGCATCTTATCCAATATTTCACATGAAAAAAAAAAATCAGTAAGCAAACGTAGACTACCTGAGACAAATGCAGCAGCCTTACAGAAACAGATGTAATACTTTACAAAGCTTATGAATTTGAGGAAGACATTAGTTTGGATGAAGTATTTCTGAATCTTCAACAGCTGAGGATTTGGAATCATTGTGGCTTCTGATTTTATCTCCAAATTACTAGTACTGAATCTTGAGCTGCTTTATATATACTGTTTCTTTTTTCCAAGTCCACGCTGGTCTTCTTCTCAGTATTCGTAATAATTAAGTAACTTATATTTCTTTTTTTCTTTTTTCCGCGTATTACTAATGGAAAAGTTGTCATTGTCCACCGGTTATCTTTCGATTGTTCTGTTTTTTTATTAAAATTTTGGAAATTATTAAAATTGTCATAAACCTGGATAATCAGAGATTTTACTTATTTTATTTAAATCCGAAAGGGAGGTTTTGACGTTGGGATTTTCAATTATTCAAGAAAATTAAAAAAAAAAAAGTAGAAAACAAATAATTTTCCATGAATTAAAAGATAATTTGTCTATTTTTCTACTTTATTAAGTTGAACTATGAATAATTTTGGAAAAATCAAATAAAAATGGAATTTAAAATTTTAGTGAAAACTGAGATAATTGATAATTTCCTTATTAATAAATGGGTGACTACCACGCTGGGCATCCTTTTGTAACTCGGACGCGGTATTAGTATTTTTAAAAAAACAAAAAAAATATTATATGTCTTTCGACTCTGCACAAAGCTGCTGGTCAGATTTGTCAGTTTGTAACTCGGACGCGGTATTAGTATTTTTAAAAAAACAAAAAAAATATTATATGAATGATATAAAATCATGAATTAATAAGTATATAATAAACAAGATATATCAAATATAATGTCATTTATTTATTTATTTATTTTACTATTTTAACATGTGATAATTTTTAATTTTAAAGATTTCAATTTTTGATTTTTTGTTTTTATATTTATTTTAAAATTAATTAACAAATAAGGATTCCAGAAAAATAATATCCTAATACACTTGAAAACGGATCTGAATCTAGATTCGTGCGGATCCCGTATTTGGATCTGCATTTTTGATCCCCTGCAAATAATGAATTTACCCCGCAGTTATTTCATAAAATAACTTCAAAAATTGTATATATCACTATTATTAATTTTTATTTAACAACCAGACTTGTCAAAAAATGCGAGAAACTGTTTCAAGTTGAAACTTTCAACTTTGAAAATTTCTCCCCCACAGTCATTTACAATAATACCCATATTCATTTAATTTAATTACTTTTTTATTTAATTATTTTATTTCTTTATTTTAATTTTTTAATTTAATTGTTTTATCCTTTTATAAATAAATAATGATTTAATTCTTTTATTTTTTATACTTATATTTTTTTTCTCTTTTACTTATGAAATAGTCTTTATATATTTTTTCTCTTTTATTTGTTTAATAAATCTTATATATATATTTTTTATTTATTGTTTATTTATTTATTTAATTTACTTTTAATTCTTTATTAATTTATTTATGTATAATAGAAAATCATAAATACATGTTGGTTCAGTTATTATCCTATGTTGACACATCGAGGATCGACTGTCAAGACAGGTCGTGGGCCCCGTGAGGGCTCGAGGGCAACACCGGAACACCCCCAAAAACAAAATGAAATTTAAAATCAAAGTTAACTGAAATAATTGATTTCGTGTCCTTTGGTGAGAAGACATGTATATTGTTGTGACAATGTGACCTAAATACGTGTGGAGCATTCTAACTCTCATTGAAGCGATAATAGGTTTTCATGTTATGGAACTTGCAGTGGGGAACCTAGTTTTTGAGGCGTGTAGAACACTTTCTTGAAGCAATATTTGCCCACATTATGTGTTGTAATGGTTGCAGGACAAATACATTATAGGATACAATAAAAAATTAAAGATACAACACAACACTTGTTGGATCACTATTTGAGAACTCTGTATTTGAAAAGAAAAATTATATATAATCAATCATTTTTGTGCGCTACTTATAAGAACCCAAAATTTCCTCTAAAAGACATATTTTTCAGTCATATTTTTCTAAGCCAGCGTCTCATTATCGTGCCAATGACAAGCTATTGCCGCGATAATATGCATGAGATTCATATTGTCGCGACAATGACTACTCATTGGCACCAATGAGTAACCGTTGTCGCGACAATATGAGTTAGAATGTAAATTTATGTCTATGTCTCTCATTGTCGCGCCAATGATTATCTATTATCGCGACAAATGTAGGCAACATGTCTTTTTAGTTCCAGAACACACAAAATCAGTTATTTCAGTTAATTTTACCTTTGAATTTCATTTTTATTTCGGGGGCGCTACCCATTCGACCTACAGCGACTTGACAGGGCAGGTGATAATTGCGATTTATACCCACTTATTCTTACATTATTATCTCACTATTTTGTTAGATTTCGTGTCATTTAATGTATTTTGTAGTTTCTTTTATGTTTTATTGGTATGAAGTATTGGAACATGGATCTTGGAGCAAATGTACATGTTTTGGGACCTTATGGATGTATCAGAAGCACGCGGGAAAGCAGAATACGTGAAAAATCACATCCTGAAAATTTGGTCTGGCGTCACGACGCCCAGACAGCAACATCATACAAAAGTCCCGAGGATTTGGCATCGCGACGCTGCGGAAGACTTTCTGAAACATCAGAAATTATTATTATACAAGCACAATGACTCCAAGACTTCCCTAGAAATATAGAAGCTCGTCCAAAACCCTAGGGGAGAATAATACACAACTAAAGTGTTAAAAATACATATTTTAAAGATATCCAAGTAGGAAGATTGAAAAGCGACAAGAGGAGACGAAGACGGTGACGTCCAAAGACGAATGGATTTGATTGGGGTTTAATCTTCTAGTTTCTTTCTTTAAACTCTCATGATTTCTATTAGATTCATGACATTATTTTCATTGTTTTTATTTTTGGTCATGAATTAACTCTATTATTCCAGATGATGATGTAGCCAATGTTTGAACCTATGTTTTGTCTCCCAAAGATAACTATCTTTTGTCTCCCAAAGATACAATCTTCACACAATCCAATCATTATTGATATCACACCATGCAATTTGCCTTTTGATTGCAAAACTACCATCCCTTTCTCACTGTAGGCACTGCATTTTTGCATATAAGTCCCGATGATGAGTCTCGTGCGGAGGCACTACCTTTTAAGTTGCGAAGGTCGCGAGAAACGGACGTCGGAATGAAAGATTCAAAAATTGATATCTCGTTAGATTTAGTTCGCTCGCTTAGCTTCGGGTTTGCTCGTTAGGCCTCTGTTTTAAAATTTATTCACGGCCCAAACCTTAAAAATAACACCCCAAACTCTCCTCTCTCACGCCTATCCTATCCTCCCTCGCCTCTCATGCATGTGTCCTTTCAACTTCTAGACATGCACAAATCTCCCACCTCACGCCCAACAAATTCAACAAGCAAAAAAATTCAACAAATAACAAAACACAAACACAAACCCCACGTGAACAACAAAAGCCAAGCATCACAATAAACAAATCAAAAACAAGACACATCTCACGTGAAATACCCACACAAACACAACAAAACAAATCCATTAATAACCCTTTACTATTTTCAACGAAAAGATCAAACAATATTGCCTCTCAATAAATTTTCCAACACAACCACCCTTCACCAAACAACAAACATTAATTGGCCTCACTCTCCACCTCAACCCTCTCCATTATAAAAACATACAAACCCTAGTTCATTTCCCTCTCATGCACACGTAAAACCCTAGCCCATTCTCTCTCATTGACTCTCCATTCACGAAAAAAAACAACAAAAACGAACCATCACGCCACTCACTCTCAGCAAAGCTCACACTCACGTAAAACAAATAACCAAAAACCCTAGATCTCTCGGCACCATCTCTCTCACCCCACGGCCCAAACTCTCGGCACCTATCTCTCTCACCACTCACGGCACTTCACCCAAACAAGAAACAAAAAAACCTGCTCCCTTTTCTCGGCAGAACCATGGCATCTCTTCTTCTCTCTCTCACATGGATACACTCTCGGCAGTAACACAGCTCAGCCTTCTCTTTCTTCTCTCAAGAACTCTCGGCCACTCTCTCTAACTGCTTCATCACACCGACCAAGTTCACAAATAACAACCCTCACGTGAACCTAATCCCACAAAACCCTAGCACGCACAAAGCTCTTCCAAGTCTCTCATCTCTTCCCTCTTTGAACACACTGCAGTCAACCGATTAAAACAAACAAACACTCTTATTCTCTTTCACCACTCACGACATTGATACATAAACCCCACCGACATAAAAAAACCCTCACCCTTTTTTCTCTTTGACTTTCCTCATGGTCCTCTACTCTCTCATCTGCCTATGATCCACACGTCAAAGCCACACAGCACCCCTTTTGACCAAGCCAACGAACTGCCAGCTAACCGCACACATGCCCCTTACTCACGCAGACCAGTCACGACACTAATAAACAATTACAACCAGCCGAATAACAAACAAATCAGCCCCTGACCGAACGCAAAAACCAGTAACAAATCAGCCCCTGACCGAGCAAAAAAAATAAAAATAGTGAACAAAGACACAAACATAGTCAACAACCGATACAAAAACACAGCCTTGAAATATCGAAAACAGTCCCTATTTCACCAAAAATAACCGACCAAACAGTCCACTAAAACCATCCCCAAACAGCAAGCAAAACAGCAGTCCAAACAGCAAAGAAAACAGAGAAAACAACTGTTGAAAACAGTGAGTGAGAACAAAGAAAACAGCGAGCGGAAACCGCAAGTGAAAACAGAGAAAACAACGAATCAGTGAAAACAGTGAAAACGCAACCTTTCCGTCACCATGAAACGCACTCCCGAAAAGCGACTTAAAAGGTAAGACCTGAGGGCACCCTTTATTATATTTTATTTTGTTGACCCAGACACGGCATGCTTGGTTGACATGGAATACGTCTAACCGGGTATGCAAGGTCCTACATTGAGAACAGCCAAGTTCCTTGGTCACATATTTATTCCGCATGTATTAATTTAAGTATTCATGAGTTGTGTATTTACCGCTATTCCGACTTATTTTTTATGCATGCAAACTTAGATTAAGGTCGTATATGAATTTAGATGTAGATTACTTTTTTGCAAATGTATGTTGAGTAAACTTGGTTAAAATTGCACAAATCCGTTCATTATAAGTGACATAAGTAAGAGACCATTCCGATCCCAACGGTTTGAGGTCTTCCCTTGCGAGGGGTGAGTGCAGCCTTAAATCATTTCCCAGTTCACACTGGGTGACGACTCCTTTATTCTCCGGTTTAGTCCTCCGTGGGCTACTCCGTACTCCCGACCAGGCCGCGAGCCTGGAACAGCGTCACCGATTTCTGTGTTCTACAGTCTGGCGACTCCACTGGGGACAGAGAATCGGCCCCGAAATAATGTCTTGTAATGTTTATGATTTGTGCTTTAATTAACCATGTCTACAGTGGGTTGAAGGGGTTTAATCAAAGGCATTATTAAGGCCAGTTGATGGTTTGGTGTCTTCCTTCATTCACTACATTTTTATAAGGAAAAGCTGTGAAGGCACCTAGATAATCAATATATGTAGCTCACTGTGACAGGCTAATTTAGAGGACTTGTTGTTTATTCCTGTCACCAAGGCGATAAGAACCTAAGAGGCTTGGATATTTAAGAGAGTTCGCTCCACCCTCCCTCTGGGGAATCTAAATAAGAAATCCATTTGACAGTTAGTCACGCTCCATAACTCATTGGCACGTACCTTAGGGTATAAAAAAGGTGAGCTCACTTGGTCGCTCGAACCCTTGAGTGGGGAGTCATAGTTGTGGGCAATCCTTTGTCAGCAAGAGCCTTTGTCTACACTCTCATAAATCCACATGTGAACTGTAGTTGTGTAACCAATAGAAATTATTTCTTTATGCTTGTGTTTAGAACCATCATCATTTGGATTCAGTTGGACTTTTTGTCAAGAGATATGAACTTGTTGGGCCATTTAAACTGGGGCGAGTTCGTGTCCTTTGACAATTGGGCCAAAAGCTTCTAAAATGCCGATGGGCCATTTTGTATTTAGGCCTGTTATCATTTGAAGTTGTTTAGCCATGTTATCGCAAAAGTGTAAACATGTTGGGCCTTTTCAACTGGGACAAGTTTTCACCTCGCAATAGCATGATCGAATGCTTTAAAATGATAAATGGGCCGACTTATATATTCCATACATCGTACGCGTCTCATGCATCTCATGCATACACGCATCATGTTAACCCATTGTGTCTAAAAGCCATCATAGATACATGTTGGGTAAGGGAAGAAGAAAGCGGCAAAGGCAAGCCAACCACAAGCAGCAACGGTTCATTGTTATCAGTTTCAGAAATGAGTCAGCATCAGTTTCGGGAAGGAATCCCAGGGTTGAGGACCATATCAGTATGAGTTTCGGGAATGGATCCCAGGGGGCGAAACCCACATTATCAGCGGTTGAAAGGAAGAATTTAGTGGAGTGAGTGAGTGGAAAAAAAAAGTCATTGATGGTTAGCCATATGTCCAGTGATGACATTGTTTGCTGTAGGGAGAAACTTTAGAAACGATAAGTGCGAGATGTCCTCTCATCCGGTATTCTAGGTAGTTGATCTCGGCTAGACTCCTGAGCACATGATTACAGGATCTTAGCAGTAGAAGCCTGAGTAGTCAGCGAGATGACTAGTTGAAGAGATGGGGGTCAGTGAATGACCGTTTGCCTAGATGTCCATCCTGGTTTACTTATGCTACGATATATGATATGGTTGGAAATAAAGAGAAAGTCTGTGAAGAGAAAAGAAAAAAAAATAGACCACCTATAACCGATAAGCGTGAAGCTACCCATGGGCGAGTATTATGACCACCATGGGGAGAAATGCTACCTTAAAGGGTAGGTGTGTTGAAAACAAAAAGAGAAAGAAAGAAAAAAATGAAAGTTCAAAAATGAAAGAAAAGAAAGAGACAAAAGAAAAAAAAAAGAAAACCATATCATGTTGAGTACGAGGAAGTAATCACAGAGTATGATCAAGACATCTAGGTTGGTTTGACCCACTGATCCCATTCTTCGAGATAAAATCATCAAATCGGCTTACTTAAGGATTAAGCTGCGAAAGAGCCTTGGCACACACACACTAGGAGTCTAGTTCAGATCACTCATTCAGACAATCAGATTTGAGTGTAGTAAGTACTTTGAAGGTTCTCTGGTTTCGACATGAAGCATTCGTTGAGGACGAAAATATGTTTAGCTATCAGGATTATCTCGTGAGAAGCAATACAATGTGTTGGTATGTAACATCACATCAGGAGATTAATGAAAGCAGCAAAGGAAAAAAAGATGAACCGAGACTGGGGGCGACCAGTCTATCCTTTCTCATACTGCACGGTTCGGGAATGAGCCATCAGCACCAGTATCTGTTTTAGGATGAGTCCCAGGGTTGAGGCCCACATCAGCATCGGTACCAGTTTTAGGGATGAGTCCCAGGATCGAAGTCCACATCATCAGCAGTTTTGGAACGTCACATCAAATGATCTACTTTGACCTAGTGAAAGAAGCGAAGAATAGAAAGCTAAGCCGAGACTGAGGGCGACCAGTCTACCGCCCTGCGAATAAGGGATGTACCGAGAACTTGAGCCATGAGACAGAAGAAGACTGAACAATAGCCAAAAAAGAACCAACATGAGGAAACTGTAAGCAGACCCAGGGGCTGACCAAAGACAGTTATAAGCAAAGGACACCGAGGGAATTGGTAGAAGACCTAACCCGACGGAATAGGAAATTCATTCATGCATGCATGCATACACTTAACGCACTTGCATCATTTTTGTGTTTTGTTTTGTATTCACAGGTTTCAACGAATAAAAAGAGAAAACGGAAAATACGAGCCAACCAGGGAACAAGACCCTCAACTCAAATCCGGAACAAGACCAAAAATTCAGGGAACATAATTCAGGGAACAAGACCCTCAACTCAAATCGGGAAAAAGACCCATGGGAACAAGACCCACAATTCATGGAACAAGACCCTCAACTCAAATCAGGAACAAGACCCACAATTCAGGGAACAAGACCCACGGGAACAAGACCCATAATTCAGGGAACAAGACCCTCAGCTCAAATCGGGAACAAGACCCACAATTCAGGGAACAAGACCCTCAACTCAAATCAGGAACAAGACCCACGAGAACAATACCTACAATTCAGGGAACAATACCCTCAACTCAAATCGGGAACAAGACCCACAATTCAGGGAACAAGACCCTCAACTCAAATCGGGAACAAAAGAAGACCCACAATTCAGGGAACAATACCCTCAACTCAAACCGGGAACAAGACCCACGGGAACAAGACCCACAATTCAGGGAACAAGACCCACAATTCAGGGAACATGACCCTCCACTCAATTCAGGGAACAAGACCCTTATCTTAACTTAGTAATGGTTCGGAAATGGACCACTATCACTCGCCGAAAATGACACTCCGGGTATGGACCAACATCAGTATCAGTTTTACCGAGTATGGCACTCCGGGTATGGAGACACGCCAACATCAGTATCAGTTTTTTCCGGGTATGACACTCCGGGTATGGAGACACACCAACATCAGTATCAGTTTTATCACGTATGGCACGCCGGGTATGGAGACACACCAACATCAGTATCAGTTTTGCTGGGTATGGCACTCCGGGTATTGAGACACTACTGCGACACTCTGGGTATGGAGACGCAACCGCGACACCTCGGGTATGGGGTTTAGCATGCCAGGTACGACACTCCGGGTATGGTGATACTACTGCGACACTCTGGGTATGGAGATGCAACCGCGATGCCTTGGGTATGAGGTTTAGCACGCCGGGTATGGCACAACAAAATCAATACAGTTCGAAGCAACAGACAAGTCAGGTGGCAGCTGGCGAGCCAGGTAAGTAAAAATACATTGCACAAACTTTGATAGGATTGTCATTGTCACACACTGTACAAATCCCATCAAAGTGGGGGCGACTGTAGGCACTGCATTTTTGCATATAAGTCTCGATGATGAGCCTCGTGCAGAGGCACTACCTTTTAAGTTGCAGAAGTTGCGAGAAACGGACGTCGGAAGGAAATATTCAAAAATTGATATCTCGTTGGATTTAGTTCGCTCGTTTAGCTTCGGGTTGCTCGTTATGCCTCTGTTTTAAAATTTATTCTCGACCCAAACCTTACAAATAACACCCCAGACTCTCCTCTCTCACTCTTATCTTATCCTTCCTCGCCTCTCATGCATGTGTCCTTTCAACTTCTAGCCATGCACAAATCTCCCACCTCACGCCCAACAAATTCAACAAGCAAAAAAATTCAACAAATAACAAAACACAAACACAAACCCCACGTGAACAACAAAAGTCAAGCATCACAATAAACAAATCAAAAACAAGACACACCCCACGTCACTATCCACACAAACACAAATCATAATTTAATAAATCATAAACAAAAAAAGACAGATCACAAGCAAACAAATCACAAACAATAAACCCTCACACCATGCACCATCCCACGTGAACACACACAAATTCAACAATAACAAATCACAAATCACAAACAAGACAAACCCTAAATGCCATGCTACGCCACATAAAATACCCACACAAACACAATAAAACAAATCCATTAATAATCCTTTACTTATTTTCAACGAAAAGATCAAACAATATTGCCTCCCAATAAATTTTCCAACACAACCACCCTTTACCAAACAATAAACATTAATTGGCCTCACTCTCCACCTCTCCATTATAAAACATACAAACCCTAGTTCACTTCCCTCTCACGCACACGTAAAACCCTAACCCATTCTCTTTCATTGACTCTCCATTCACGAAAAAAAAAAAACAACAAAAACGAACTCTCACGCCACTCTCTCTCGGCAAAGCTCACACTTGTATTTGATACAAGAAAAGAGTCTCGATGTTCTCTTAGTTGAAGAGACTGATCATTTTACCTATAGAGAATTGATGTTGGACATCGACTCCGTGAAGTGGCAAGACGCCGTGAAATCCGAGATGGACTCAATGTATGAGAATCAAGTTTGGAACTTGGTTCCGCTTCCCGAAGGAATTGTTTCTATCGGTTGTAAATGGATTACAAGAGGAAACGGGGGCCCGATGGTTGAAACCTTTAAGGCCCGACTGGTAGCTAAAGGTTTCTCGCAGCGACCTAGTGTCGACTACGATGAAACTTTTTCGCCAATAGCAATGTTAAAGTCTATAAGGATTTTGTTGTCAATTGTCGCTTATCATGATTACGAGATTTGATAAATGGATGTCAAAACAGATTTTCTAAATGGATTTCTTGATGAAGAAATTTATATGGAACAGCCGGAGGGTTTTGCATCCAGCGAGAACCCGAGCATGGTATGCAAGGTGAAAAAGTCCATTTAAGGTTTTAAACAGGCTTCACGAAGTTGGAATCTTCGATTGTCTGGTTTTCTTAAGAATTCGAAAGAATCCTGTGTGTATAAAAAGGCCAGTGGGAGCATGGTGGTATTTTTAATTCTCTATGTTGACAACATCCTTATCATTGGGAATGATATCGGGATGATACAAGGCATCAAAGCTTACATATGTAAGAATTTCTCCATAAAGGACCCGAGTGAAGCTTCTTATGTCTTAGGTATAAAACTCTATAGATATAAAGAAATGAAGCTTATTGGGTTATCTCAATCAATCTACGTAGATAAGCTCTTAGAACTGTATAATTTTAGTAACTGTAAGACAGCAAACATACCGTTCAGACATGACTTACATCTTTCGAAGAATATGTGTCCACAAACAGAAGATGAGAAGATTAGAATGTCTAATCAGCCTTATGATTCGTGTTTGGGCAGCATCATGTATGTCATGTTATGTACTAGGCCTGATATCAGCTTCGCAGTTAGTATGACCATCAGATATCAGTCCAATCCAGGAAATGACCATTGGATGATCATTAAACATATCCTCAAGTATCTCAAAGGTACTAAGGATAAATTTATAATTTTTGGAAGGAAACGAACTGCAAGTTAATGGGTATACGGATTCCGATTTCCAATCGGATCCTGATGATAGAAAGTCTACATCAGGATTCATGTTTACCTTTAACAAAGGTGCAGTTTATTGGAAGAGTTCCAAACAGGGTTCGATAGCTGATTCCACCATAGAGGCGAAATATTGCAGCTTCTGAAGCTGCAAAAGAAGCTATATGAGTTATAAACTTTATCACAGAATTGGGAGTAGTCCCAAGTATCAAGAATCTGATTATGTTATACTGTGATAATACTGGAGCCATTGCACAAGCAAAAGAACCAAGGGCGCATCATAAGTCAAAGCATGTAGAACAAAAGTACTACATCATTCCAGAGATTGTGTCACAATGGGACATTGTCAAGTGCAAGGTACCGAATGAAGATAATGTAGCAGACCCGCTTACCAATGCCATGCCTCCAAAGTTATTTGATAAATATGTGGAGTTGATGGGTATTAGATAAATTTATATTAACACTAGAGAAAATGGGATATTTTGTTAGGGTTGGTGCTCTAAGCGCCAATTTTATTATGTATTTCCTTGTAAATAATACTGTAACATTTTATTATGAATAAAATAAATAATTTATTTCATATTACATCCTCTTTTATATGGTAAAAACGTAACAGACCTTAGAATGATTAGTTATAATATTATTGTAAAAGCCTCGCAACTGACATTGAGTTGTATCATGACATTGTCATTCTTAGATAGTTCCCGGTCAAGGTTTATACTACTTGATAGTAAAGTAAACCCGTTGAAATTGGTATATGTCGTATATTGGAATCTTGGATTTCGATGGTTTCTCAATTAACCATGAGTCTTTGAGAATCATATAGACGTGTAGGTGTTTATAGCAGATAAACATTAAATGACTCACCGAAGATTCTTAATGGATGGTACACCAACTTCAATAAGAATCTTCTCGGGTTGAGTGAGCATAGTGATTCTTTGACTTGAGATACCACTGTGGATATATGAGTTATCCTCCACACTTAGATGACAGTCATGTCACTTATCTATTTAGATCAAACCTCCGCTTGTTCGTTGGGTGTGGACTGATGCTCAAGATATTATGTGTATATCAAGAAAGGATTTGTCAGTTCTATGTACATAGCATAGGTATTCAATATGGAATTAGCAATCTGTTAAATTCATGGGCCCGTGGTACACTGTAGAAATTAGTTCTAATTGCTATTAAGGGATTGCTAATAGAAACGTCGAGGTGATTATATCTATAGAGATTTAACGTTTACATCTATATCTTTAGAAAAATCCAGATACCTGTGACAGATGGATTATACGTATGTTATGACCTTGACTTGTATGGTTCACAAAGTTTATTCGTGTTCGTCATAATTTACGGGTGGGTGAATTATGGACACGAAATTTGATTTCGTGATGGATATGCCTGAACTTAGAGAGTCTCACTAGTGAAATATACTCGTAGAGCACTATGACAATTTTTATGAATAATAATGATTATTTATAACTCGCTTAACGGTTAAACAAAAAATACATACTATCGAGACATAATCGTCATTTCCGAATTAATGTGTATTTGTATTTAATATTTGATATTATTAAATACACATTAATTAAATATCAAATTGTGATATTTGACATAAATCATTAATATATGTATTTAAGATATTTAATGTAAATATAATACATATTTTTAAGATATTTATATTTATTATTTAATTATTAAATGATTAAATTAATTAATATAACAAATATCTTAAGTAATGATTTTAACTTTTATATGGATTGATTCTATAAGTCCATCTGTTAGTTCACTTTATTAAAGATAAGTGTTATCTTTTAATCTTGTAAACTTGTACCAATAGAATTGAAACAAAAATCAAATACTTGTTATTTAATTTTTTTTTTATTATTCGGCCAAATGGAAATTGATTTAACAATTTTTTTTTTATATAATTTTTCATATCCAAGACAAGTTACAATAGAATTACAAAGTGAGTTGAGAGAATATTTGAAGGAAAACAAAGGAAAAACAAAGCAAAACTTTGAATTTGTACGTATTTCTCTACATCCTTCAAAATAGAAATTATTTCTATTATTCTTATCTTTAGTTGTGTTGCTAAGATGATATCTCTGCTCTTTTAGTTTGTAATTTAAATAGTTGTAAACTTGCTTGAAAGATGAGCATGTATGTTAATTAAAGATTGAATGAAATTGTTCATTTATACTCTTTTAACCATTTGATGGTGAAATTTTCATTCTAGAGTTGTTTAGCCATTCATAAATAACCTAAAATTGTTTTTGAGTTGTTTCATGATGGTGAGACTTGATTGGTGTGGTATGAATTGAATTAAGGTGTTGAATTTGTTGAATTTGGTTTAATTTGTCAATTTATGGAAATTGTAAAATTAGGGTTCATAGCCTTTACCAAATTCAGGGCTTTTCATACATGTCATGTAATTTGATGTATATATAATGTATATTAAATTTGTGATTGATTGGATTTGATCTTGACATGTTTTGAACTAAAAAGGAAAATTGTAAATCCTGTAAAATCTGGGGACTGTTCGGCAATTGTAAACAAATTAGGGATTTTTGTTACAATTTGTATTTTCATGCATTAGACATGTTTAAATCATTTTTAGATTGATTTGGAATCAATTAAATATGTATTTGACAATTTATGACCAAAAATGATAAAAATGCAAAGTTTGGGGCAAATTCAGCAATTAAAGGAAATATGAATTTTGGGGTTAAAATTTCAAATTTTAAGTATTGGTTAATTAAATAAATAAGTTTATTTGATTGATCCAAGAAAATATTTTGAAATCGTAAAATTCTGATTTTCCGCGTTCCGTTGCGCTAACCATGTAATTCCCTATAAAACCCCAACAATATTGGCACTATTATTTTCATTTTCCTAAGCCCGATAATCCTTTTTCAAGTGTCTTGGCTTTCCACAATGCCAATATCCATCCATCAATTTTCCATTTTTAGACTTCTTTGTTATTGACCGGTGCGTAATCACACGCGTATAACGCAAGCGCATGTATCGTTCAAGTAGTATAAAAATATTGATCCCATGAGGACTTAATTCATATTGTTGTTATTAATTATTGATACTATTTATTTAAGACTCAATAAACAAACTAAAGAATTACCCATAAAAAGAAAATCAATTATTAAGTGTGTGGATATTGTGTTTCATCACTTCCCTATAATAAAAATAAAATGCTGGGGTTATGGGATCCACTTTTACTATTTCTAATTTAGAAATCTCCATTACTATAATATAGAATTTATCAGTGATATTACCAACCAACCATATAGGCGGTATCTTCATTAAGTCAGATTTTAATTAAGTCCAATCAGCCATAAAGGCGGTATCATTATTTGTCCATAAACCAGCCATATAGGTGGTAATTATCCGTCACCTAAAGACCAACCATATATGCGGTGTTACTTTATGTCAAATAAATAAAATCAGCCATTAAGGCGGTAATCTTTTAATTTGAATTATAATTTCCATATTATATTTAAGGGAGATTAATCTAAATTAAAATAATAAAAGCTCCACCATTCCCTAACGGAAATCTAACTACTAAACATAAAAGAAAAGTGAAGAGAAAGAAACTACTACAATTACTGAAAATAAAAATGCATAAATTAAATACTGAAAATAAATACAAACAAGATGCAATCCATAAATTCCTTACAAAAACCTAAGGAAAACATGAGAATTACAAATGAAATGGCCTGGTATTTATAGGAAAATCTAAAGGCTTCCACCAATTGCTCCACCGATCGCTCCACCGATTGCTCCACCAGACATGGCACCAAAATGGCATCAAAAATGGCACCAAACATTGCATCAAACATGACACCAAACATGGAAGCATGTTTGGTGGAAGTTTGACAATTTTTATTTTTTTATTTTATTAATTTTATTTTATATTTTGAAAATGACTATAGTAGTTACACAAAATACACTGGATTTTTCATAAATTTCGGCCATAGAAACTTCCGAATTCGAAATTATTTTGACTTTAAAAGTTGTAGATCTTCGAGTCTTCTTTAATCTGCAACTTGAATCAGCCCAATCGGATATCGGATGAAAATGTTATGGCTAAAATACGAAACATGTGCAAAATTGGAATTTAGGACTGCACTTCGTGACGCGTATAATAAATTTCGTTTTTGACCTTTTTTTCCTCCGGATTTCATCGTTTTAGCCCCGAGTTGATTCCATTAAGTCCCAATATTATTTTTATCTGCAAAATAAATAAAAACACATCAAAACGTTCATAAAACTCGAGAAACTATACAAAATATTAGGTTAAATGAGTGGGAAATAGTGATATAATTACCACTCATCAGTTATCTCCTTGTAGATTTGGATCTTCTACGACTGTTGGAATTTATGTTAGATGTCCTTCATCTATTTTCAGTATTGAGAGCAGAGCCACTGTGAAGCTCACCAATATTTCTTCTTCTTACCTATTCACTAAGGATGGTGTCACGTATCTCCTTATACACAAGTTCGTTTTTCCCATTGGAGTTGCAAATTGAATTTACAATAGTAAACCAGTCATTAGGCATAAAAGTTAACAAACTCACACACTTTAAGTGTTTTTCAAATGTGATCTCCACTAACTGTAGCTTATCAATGATCTCATTCACTGGTACCGCATGCTGATTCACCGAACATCCTTTTGACATCTTCAAGGTGAAAAATTGTCTCAACAAATAGATTTGTTGGACAACACTCGGTTTCTCATATATATCTGATAGAGTACTTATAAGCCCGACTGTTATCATCTCATTTATGACATGTGCACTCACACTTTTAGCAGGTGTGAGTCAAACCACCACTAAAGCCTTTTTGTTAAGCTTCTCCCAATCTATTCGACTCATGTCTGCTGGAACCACGCCTTCCAATGTTACTTCTAGCTCCATTGTATACAAATAATATGTAATTTGCATTCTTCAATGATTAAAGTCAGTTTCATCGAATTTGTCAACATCTTTGGCATTCTCTCCACCTATTTCTCCCACTTAATATATATCTCCACTAACCAGATATAATACCAGTTGTTAAGATTTTAACACTTTAAAAATTTACCAAATGACGGCAACATGAAAGAATAACTAAATATAACAATACGACACATAATTTATAGTGGTTTACTTTTTTAATTAGACCTAACAGGTTACGTCCACGGTGGTTACTGAGTTTCACTATAATTGAATAACAAGAGGAAAAATCCCCAATTATAATAGCACACAAGTATAATAACTCACACTCACTCTTATGAATTACAAGAGGAAAAAAAATAAAAGAAACACATAAGAAAAAATTCTACAAAATTTTCTCTCCTTTCTGTTTTCTCTCTCTCTTTTAATCACTCACACACATTTTTGTTGCACACACATATTCTTACCCAAATACACTAAATTCTCTTAAATCACTCTAGAAATTTGTGAGTTTCTTTTTAATGAAAGAAACTCACAAATTTTGGGAAGTCGTAAGCTTCCACCAATGGTTTACACTATTCTAACCAACCAATTGCATTTAATGTTAATCTATTGTATTTAATGCAAACATTTATTGCCAACTAATTGCATTTAATGTAAATATTTAATGTCAATCAATTACACTAATTACTTACTAAAAAGGATTTGTTGAAATTTCTTTTCATGTGACTAAAGAATTGGCTACACAAAGATTTTATCAACAGATAGATGTACTGAATGAGTAATTCTTTAATATAAAATCACAGTTAATATAAATTAAAGTTTTTGTTTAATTAAATAATTTTTTATACACACATTCTCTCTTAATTAGTTTAAAATTAAAATTATATATTCAAATGGTACTCTAATACATTCTATATTAAATGGTATCGTTGCAGTAAAAGTCCATTATAGGAAAACATATCAACGATCGAGATGGCTAATAAGTAAGCTTTGATAAATGTCACCCTTTTCCTACGTCCTGTATGAATTTTCCAAAATGGTTTTGAATTGGTGCCTGCTATCGCTAATTTAAATTAAATATAACGATGTTAAATTAGCAATAGCAGGTTTAATGGCAAACTGGTCATTTAAATAGCAAAGATTCTTTTAAATAATAGCCACACACGTGTGGGTTAATAACTGGAAGCTTTAACATCTCATTTTAAACATTTAAATCGCACGTTAAAATCCTTTCTTTTCTTTTTTTTTTAAAGACAAAATTTATGAATCCACAAATTATGCAAATGCGTCGCAAATTTGGTAGCGCCTAAAGTCATCTCAATGCAGCTCGGCCTCGGTTGGCAAAATGCTCTAATGGAGCGGCAGTGCTTGTTGTGATCACACGGCAGCACCGAAAGTAGCAAAACGTGTGTGTGTGCTGTGAGTGAGTGCAAGCTGTGTGTGTATGTGTTGCCAGCAAGTGCCAAACCGCGTGGCACTGTTCACGCGGTTTGGGCACTATAAAATGGAGTTCCCAGGCCATTGTAATTCATCCCAAGAATCCCAAAGTGTGTAAGCTCCAAGTAAGAGAGCTTAAGAGTGTGTGAGGTTTTTGTTAAGTTTCTAGTTGTAAACTTGTGTATTTATTCTTGTAGTAACAAAATACAATTCGGTTTTCCTCAAAAACACTCTAAGAGTTATCGGTGAATCACAACAAGTGGTATCAGAGCTTTGGTTTTTTCATTGGGATCGAAAAACCGAAGAACGGAGCTCGGTTCGGAAAATTCGAGTTCCGGCAAAGTTGTCAAAAATCAACTTTGAGCATACCATCAGCTAGTTCACGTCGAGACGAGCACGGTGGTATTTTCCGGCGATCAAACAGAGGTCCAGGGAGCCCGCACGCGCCGCACGCGCCAGGCAGAGAGATCTCCACGCGCCGCCAGTCGCGCCACGCGCCGCACGCGCCAGACGAAGGTTGAAGACGACACACGTGGCCGCCACATCAGCGTTGAGTCAGCCGCCACTTCAGCGCCCAGTCAGCGCCCAGTCAGCAAACACGTCACCGCCACGTCAACCGCCACGTCAGCACCACGTCAGCAAACCGGTCCCACTTGCCACGTCAGCAGTGCCACGTCAGCGCCACGTCAGCAGCCTGGTAAATTTCATTTAGCCCCTGAAGTTTTGAAATTTACAGTTTTGCCCCAGAACTTTTAGGAATTTACAAATCAGCCCATGTGTCGGATTTAGACCAAAGAAGTGTCTATTCCACCATTTTCGACCGTTCCGGACGCAACGGTGACCTCCGATTTGTGAAATTCAGCCCCAATTTTATTGTATTTACATTTTAAACTTTAAAATTTAAAATGGAAATTGAGAGATTCGTCTTCTGGTGCAATGATTAAATTGGCTGCAACTAATTACTCCCTCTGGAGACCTCGGATGATAGATTTCTTGCATTGCAAAGATTTGTTTGATGTCATCGAGTTGAAGGGAGTGAAACCAGAGTCTGTATGGAGTATGACTGGAATAAACTCAACAACAGAACTTTGGGTCAGATAAGGTAGTGGATCGGTCACAGTGTCTTCCACCACGTAGCACAGGATTCAGATGCTTACGGGATGTGGATAAAACTGGAAGACATGTTTCAGGCCAAGACAGCTCGAAATAAAGCCCTGTTAATGAGGCGTTGGTGAACCTGAAGCTACGGAGTGGAATTTCCGTTGCGGAACACACCAACGAGTTCCAGAGCCTGGTGAACCAGTTGTCTGCAGTAGACATGCAGCTGGGAGATGAAGTACAAGCCCTCTTACTACTCAGTTCCCTTCCTGATAGCTGGGAGACATTGGTAGTTACTCTCAGCAATTCCGCTCCAGGAGGTAAAGTTACCATGCCTATGGTAAAAGATGCCCTGTCGAATGATGAGTCCAGGAGAAAAGATGTTGGCTCAGAACAGACAGAAGCCTTCGTCACAGAGACTCGAGGAAGACATCAAGGAAGAGACGGAGAGAGAGAGGCAGAAGCACAACCAGAGGTAGATCCTCAGATGGAAGGAAGCCTACCTATAAGTGCTACCATTGTGGCATTGTAGGCCACCTAAAGAAGAATTCCGAGGAAACTGCAACGAGAGCAGAGAGAAGGCAATCACCAGCCGAAGAATGATGACGAAGGAGAGACACTGGTCGTTGTCCAAGCAGATGTAGCAATATGCTCCATACAGGAAGAGACATGCCTTCACAACGCAACCCAAGATGTTGAGTGGGTGGTAGATACTGCAGCATCCTACCACGTCACTCCTCACAGAGATTATTTCACAACCTACAAAGCAGGAGACTTTGGAGCAGTGAAGATGGGAAATATCAGTTCCTCTGGGATAGTAGGAATGGGTGATATTCAGTTGTGGACAAATGTCGGGTGTACATTGATCTTGAAGGATGTCCTGCATGTTCCAGAACTTCGGCTGAATGTACTCTCGGGGATAGCTCTTGACAAACAGGGCTATGAAAATCACTTCAGAAAATGGCACATGGAGAATGACAAAAGGTGTCATGGTTGTCGCCCGAGGACATGCTTGCGGCGCACTATACAAGACTCATGTGAAGATTTGTGCAGACAGCCTCAATGTAGCTGAAAAAGAGGATTCTCAAAATCTGTGGAACCGGAGACTCAGACACATGAGTGGGATAGGGTGTCTACCCTGAACAAGAATGAGCTTACCAAGGATGCTGCACGAGGTCCTTGCAACCACTACTCAATTGGTAAGCAACGCAGAGTCTCATTTGATTTCTCTTCAGAGAGAAGATCAGAGTTGCTAAGTCTGGTGCACTCTGATGTTTGTGGTCCCTTGGAGGTTGATTCATTGGGCGGTAGGTAAACAGTATTTTCTGACTTTTATGATGATGCTTCACGGAAAATCTGGGTGTATTTCCTCAAGACGAAGGATCAGGTCCTAGATCAGTTCAAGCTGTTCCACGCCATGGTAGAGCATGAAACCGGGAAGAAGCTGAAATGCCTTCGCACAGACGATGGAGACAAGTACAGTTCCAGGGAGTTCGAAGCCTACTGCATGAGACATAGCATTCGACATGAGAGAACTGTTCCACACACTCCACAACATAATGGTGTCGCTGCGAGAATGAACTGCACCATTATGGAGAAAGTCAGAGGAATGATCGTATGGCTAAGCTGCCAAAGCCATTCTGGGGAGAAGCTGTTCATGCTGCCTGTTACCTGATAAACAGATCACCAACTGAACCGTTGAACTTGGAGATTCCGGAGAAAGTGTGGTCTGGTAAGAATCCCTCCTACACTCACCCTAGAGTATTCGGTTGTTTAGCCGTTGCACATGTATCCAAGGAGCTCAGTGAGAAGCTCGATGCAAGGACAACTCCATGTATATTCCTAGGCCATGGAGATGAAGAATTTGGATACAGACTATGGGATCCGAAGGAAAAGATGGTCATCAGAAGCCAGGAAGTAGAGTTTCTTGAAGACCGAACAATTGAAGACATTGAAATGCCCAGAATGTCTTCCAATTCCAGTGCCGACAGAAATCCAGACCTAGCACCAGCACAATTGGCCACAGATAGGGTGCACGAGGAAATTCCAGAAGTAGAACCAGAGGAGGCAGATAGAGATGTTGAGCAGGGGGAGACAGAGCCTGTTTCATCAGAGATTAAAGAAGAAAGTGTTGAGCAGGGGGAGCCGCAACCTACTCCACTAGAAGCTACAAGATCATTCACAGAGATGGATGATGACAGACCTCCTGAAACCAGTGGACCTCAGACAAGAAGATCTGAGCGAGGCAGGATTCCATCAACCAGATATCCGGGATCCGAATATATTATGCTTACTGATGTGGGGGAGCCAGAGAGTTTCCCAAAGGCAAGAAGGCACTGAGAAACAAATGGGTAAAGAAACATGGAAGCAAAATTATGCAGAGACACAACAGAAGATTACTGTGCAGAGACACAGTGGATTGTACTATGCAGAGACATAGCAGGAGAATACTGTACAGAGATGCAGTGAAGTGTGCTGTGCAGAGACACAGCCGACATGTCAATAAAGGAACAATGATCGGGACAAGCTAGAGTTGTGCAGAGACATAACCGGGATAGCTGTCAGATGACGATTGTTTCAGATACAGAGAACTACGATTGACTTGATCCTAACTCAGGGTACGTAGGCAGTCATACAGATGCAGCCAGGGGAGGATCCTTTGAAGGATCCGGATTTGGGTGATTGATGGTCGGCTCAGATTTTGGGGAAATCTTCACCGAGGGGGAGATTTGTTGTGATCACACGGCAGCACCGAAAGTAGCAAAACGTGTGTGTGTGCTGTGAGTGAGTGCAAGCTGTGTGTGTGTGTTGCCAGCAAGTGCCAAACCGCGTGGCACTGTTCACGCGGTTTGGGCACTATAAAATGGAGTTCCCAGGCCATTGTAATTCATCCCAAGAATCCCAAAGTGTGTAAGCTCCAAGTAAGAGAGCTTAAGAGTGTGTGAGGTTTTTGTTAAGTTTCTAGTTGTAAACTTGTGTATTTATTCTTGTAGTAATAAAATACAATTCGGTTTTCCTCAAAAACACCTAAGAGTGATCGGTGAATCACAACAGTGCTAAATGTAATGATGAATAATATTGTATTAAATTTGATGTAATATTATTAATTGCTGTAAAATGTATTTAATATTTTATACAAAAAATTAATAATCTAATTATTATAAGTTTACCTTATATATATTAACAGATTCAAATTGTATCTTTTTTTTATATTAAAGTATTTATATAATAAGAATTAAGTTTTTAATCTCTTATTGATTCTTAAATTTTGTTTAATATGTATTTTTATTTTATATGTTGTTCTTATATATATATAATATTATTATATATATATATATATATATATATATATATGTAAATGAAATGTCCAACTTAATTTTTTTTATAAATTTAATATTTTAATAATTTTAATTGAATAACAAAATATATATTATATAATAAATAATAAAATGTTAATTGTTAATAAAAAATAATTAAATATATTTTTTATTGTAATATTATATTAAATAATGGGTGCAAATGTTAATTGTTGAAAAATAATTAAAAAAGAATATTTAAAAAATATTATTTTTAGATAATATTTGGGGTAATGAATTAGAGATGAGAATAATATTCACCCGTAAAGTTAAAACACTTTTAACGCAAAACTGGCACCAAAATGCAATTTGGACTGGAGATAGATGCCCCTAAGGATTAACCTGAAATCGAACCCCAGGAGTCAGCGCAAGCCGCTGTCTCAAATCCCATCTCCATTTGTAGTCTCCGCAAAACGATATTGGTATTTTGGCTTCTAAAGTGCAGTGGTGAGCACCCTTGTTTCAGTGGGTTTAATTTCTTGTAATAAAAAAGTTTTGTAGTTTTGTTTAATGATTGTGTTGGTTAGTTTTCAATAAATATAAAACCTCAGCTATATGAACTTCACTTGAAAGGGTTTCTGAATTCTGATACAATTTGATATGTTCTTTCAGCTTATTGTGTTTTTTTTCTAAAAAAATTGTTTTCAATTTGTATCTACTTTGGTGGGTCTTTGTCTTGATAATATGCTGGGTGATTTTATTAATCTGTTAAAGTTTTGCAACGGTCACCTAAGTGTGAAAATTTTGAACAGAGGAGAGGATTTGTGTCAAAAGTTGAAAAGTTATGCAATGAGTTAGCTGTTCAAGGTAACACGCTGATATATATTCAACTTCAATCTTAGAAACATGGCTGAAGTGAAGCTTCATGGGGCATGGGCGAGTACATTTAGTTACAGAGTGATATGGGCTTTGAAATTGAAAGGCATACCGTATGAATATATCGAAGAAGATCTCTCTACAAAAGTGCTTTGTGCTTTTGAAGATAATCCAGTTTACAAGAAGATCCCAGTGCTTGTTCATGGCCATAAGCCAGTTTGCGAGTCCATGGTTATCCTCGAATACATTGAAGAGACGTGGCCACAGAATCCCTTGATGCCAAGTGATCCTTTTGATAGAGCTCTGGCTCATTTTTGGATTAAATTGCCGAAGACAAGATTTGCTTCACAAACTGTAACAAGTTTATATAAGTTATTCTTTTCGAATTTGAAAACTAAGGTTGATATATGATATTTGTGTTAGATCTTTTTACAAAGTTCTGATTGGTAGTAATGTGATAAGTGTGCATGTATAATTTAATTATGCTGCGTGTGTATTTCTGGAAAACATTGAAGAGATGTGGCCACATATCCCTTGATGCCAAATGATCCTAATGATAGAGCTCTGGCTCGTTTTTCGATTATATTGGCCAAAGATAAGTTCGCTTCACAACTGTCATGAGTTTATTTTGGTTATTCTTTTCGAATTTGGATCTTAGCTAAGGTTGATATGATATTTCTGTTGATCTTTTTACAAAGTTGTGGTTAGCTAGTTATGTGATAAGTGTGTGTATCTGTGTATATAAAATCAAATTTTAATTGTAAACTGTTGTAAATACACACACGGCACAAGATCTTTAAAAGATCGGCATAATCAGATCAGGCTGGTCTAAATTGTGATATTTATCATGTAGTGATAATAATTTGATATAAAATATTGTGACAGGGTGTTGCTGTTTGCGGAAAATGTTTCGTAGCATTGGACAAGAAACTAGAGAATACAATGAAGGAACCTTGGAAATGCTACAAATGGTTGAAAATCATGGCCTAGAGAGAGAAGAAATTTTTCCATGGAGACAAAGATTGCATAGTGGGGACAAGATTGGCATAGTGGACATAGCATTCGGTTCCATTGTTTATTGGTTGCAAATCATTGAAGATGTTGCGGGAGTGAAACTCTTTGTGTCTCAGAAATTCCCTCGCTTGTATGTGTGGTTTGAAAATTTCAAGCAAGTACCTGCAATTAAAGAAAAACCTTCCAAATCGGGATGAGCTCCTGGTCTTTTTCGAACATCGTCGGAAAAGCTGGCGGCATCTGCATGAATGCATAAGATTTGTTAGTTTTGAGTCTCTCTCAGTGCTTGTTTATTTGCTTTGTTTGCATTGCGTTGAAAGAGTTCTATCTGCTTTGCTTTTATTGTTGTCTGTGCTCAAGCTCAGAAGTCAATTTGCTGGTACATTTTTTAATGTGGATATGAATAATGCAAGGGACTTGACGTATGAATATCACTCTTGGATAATAAAATTTTATTGTTATTATTTTTGCTTAAAATGACAATACTTGTAGAAAATTTATAGATATTTTCTAATATAAATTATTTTTTTGAGTGGGAAAAGTGTCATTATCTTTTGATTTAACACTTTTGACGGTTGATTTTCGTTTAGAGGGCAAAATCAACAAACTTACTCCTGAACAATCCTCTCTCAACTGTGAATTTGTTTGGTTTGGGCACCAAATGCAAAATTTAGCAAAAAGACGAGAAAACACAGAATAAATAGAGGGTTTAACGTGGTTCGACGAACGGATTCAACCTACGTCTACGGGAACAAGGGAAAATAAAGCTTTTATAATGTGGTCGGGTATGACCGACCTGTTTATCTCTCGAACTCGGCTGATCGACCTCTTACAAGCCCACTCTTACACTTGAGCTTTTCTGCTCTCTATTACAAGTTTGCGTGAATGAATTTGGCTAATGTACGGGCCAAATTTGGGCCCAGGGATAAAATCGACATTTACTCCAAGACAACCACTAAACCTGGAGCCCATTAGCAGATCCAGCCTATAAGCAAAATGTCATACAAGGAAGCTTCACGGGCCGCCTCATGGGCCCAAACTCGTTAACATGAAGAAAACCAACGGACACAGTTACAAAAATCAAGAGAGAATCTGAATTCATAAACATCACTATGAAGTCGACGGTTTCATGGATAAACACGATCGTCAGTTATTAGACATAAATCATCTGAATTAACCATCATTGACAACGACTCCAACGGGCAGAAGAGGGACCCCATATCAGGGAACCTATAAAATAAGAAGGCAAAGCAATAGAGAGGGATCTTCGAGAGACTACTCCTATCACCAAGACATTACTCCAATACACAGCCCTCACGGCAAACAATCTGTGGTTAAGGTACTCCAAAGACCTTAATCCTTCACCTTGAACTTATTCATTTTAGGCTAACTTGAGCGTCGGAGTGAGTGCCTACGGCTTCACCCCACAGTGGGCAGTAACCTCCTCTTTCGCTCTACTCTTGTTTTGCAGGTTCGCTCGTGCCCCTCAACTCATATTCTCGATTGTGGACCTCGACCGAAATCAGCTTCCACAATTGGCTATTCCTATCACCAAGACACTACTCCAATACACAGCCCTCACGACAAACAATCTGTGGTTAAGGTACTCCAAGACCTTAATCCTTTCACCTTGAATTATTCATTTTTAGGCTAACTTGAGCGTCGGAGTGCCTACGGCTTCCACCCCACCGGGGGCAGTAACCTCCTCTTCGCTCTACTCTTGTTTTGCAGGTTCGCTCGTGCCCCTCAACTCACATTCTCGATTGTGGACCTCGACCGAAATCAGCTTCTACATTTGGCGCCCACCGTGGGGCTAACGAGCGGATTTCGTAAAAAGTTAGACACACCAAACACAAACAGTCTGAAATGAAATGGCCTCAAGCAATGAACAAACCCGGATCCCTTGATGGCTCAACTTGCCATGCTCCAAGAACGACTGCAAGCCCTTGAAGAAGAGAATTTTGATGGCGAAATTCCAACGAAAGTCTATAGAAAAAGCTGGAGCAGTTATCATCCAATCCCCAACATAACACTCAAGGTCAAACCAGCAATCCAGACGACCGAAGCAATCCGACAATCCCGCCCATGTCGGATGGGCCAAACAACAATCACCAGCCTACTCCGCATGACCCGAACTCTCTCATCGATCCATCCCAACAAATCGCTACCTCTATCAGAAGGGAAATGATTGAATTCAAGGAAGCAATTATGTCGAGACTACCAGGGGTAAGGCTGCCAGTCAGAAAGAGCAGGGCCAGAGCAATTTCTGATACCCCGTTTGTGGAGCCAATTGTTGCTGTTGAATTGCCCAGGAAATTCAGCCCACCCGAAATGAAGCAATATGATGGGTCCACCGATCCAGATGACCACGTAATACATTACAATACAAGATGATGTCAATCGGCTTGTCCCCAGTCAGTGGGAGGCTGGAATGTGTAAATGCTTTTGGGGAGACACTGGCGGGACCCTGCCCTCTATTGGTTCATTAACCTACCCTACAGGTCAACCGAGTCCTACCAACAGCTGGCTGACAAGTTCGTGCAACATTTTGCAAGTTCATGCAAATTAGAAAAGACTTCCGACGACCTTAATTCTATACAGCAGATAAGATGAGAGTCATTACGGAGCTACGTGGCCCGGTTCAACCGGGAGAGAATTACAATCCCGGATCTCCACCAGCCTACTGCGGTAGAAGCCTTCCGGAATGGACTACTTTGTGACAGTGGGCTTTACAAAAAATTGATGAAATTTCGATGCCACACCATGGACCAGGTCATGGCGCGGGCCCAGTTAGAAATAAGGTGGGAAGAAGATAAAAGAAATAAAAGAAGGGAATATGTTACGAATGCACGAGTGGACCGAAGGCCTGCTGCTCCCAGGTGACACGATATGGATATCCACTCTCACAAGGAAGGGAGGAACCAACCAAGAGGAGAGCGACGACCATTCTACAAAAGTATTGACAGAAGACCAAGACCGTACAAAAGTAGGGAGGAGCTGCCAGCTAGCAAACCCAGGCTCCCGGACTACAACTTTACAATTTCTCCCGGAGAACTGGTCTCTGTGCTTAAGAAGATGGGGAATGAAGTAAAGTGGCATCCACGCTCCAGGGACAATTCGACCAAAAAGGACACTAGGAAGTGGTGTGAATTCCACAGGGACTATGGTCATACGGCAGCGAAATGTGTAGCTTTGAGATTAGAAGTTCTGGAGCTATTGAACAAGGGGTTCCTGAGGGATTTGCTCACTGATAAAGGGAAAGCAACTTTGGGGCGAAGGGACGAGAGAGATGGTCAAGGAGAAATTCCAACCCCACCACCCCCAATTAATAACACCGTTAATGTCATTTCAGGAGGATCGAGAATCGGTGGAGCAACATATTCGGCAGCTAAACGACATTCAAGGGCTCTGGCAAATAATACTTCACATACCTCGATGTCTGTAGAGAAAGTCTTCATGGATTTGATAATAGAGTTTCCAGACGACGGTGATTCACACAATTTAAATCCACACCATGACGCTTTAGTCATTTCCTTGCATGTGGCAAACTTTATGATCAAACGAGTACTGGTCGACACGGGCTCCTCAGCTAATATAATTTCGCTAGTGCCCTTGCTGACATGGGGGCCGAGCTGGATAAAATAAACCGGCGGACGACAGTACTGATCGGGTTAGCGGAGAGAAAAAATTCACCATGGGGGAAATATAACTCACAGTCTACGTAGCTGGAGTCAACAGAATGACCACATTTCTGGTCTTAGACAGCCCTTCAGCCTACAATCTGATCATGGGCAGACCTTGGATTCACGACATGAGGGCGGTGTCGTCTACTTACCATCAAGTAATAAAATTCCCTAACAAGTGGGGAGTTCAAGAAATTAAAGGTGATATATTGGCATCAAGAAGCTGCTACCAGACGACTTTGAAGGCTAAAACTGAGTCAGCATAGCAATTACTGACTGGGCCTCGTGCTCCGGAGCGACTTACCAATATAGAGAAGCTCGACGAGGTCCAGATTCACCTTCAGTTTATAGATCACAAGGCATTAATTGGGACTGACTTAGATCCCAAACTCAGAGCCGACCTTGTTGAATTCTTGAAGGGGCGACACAACAGTTTTGCATGGTCTCACAAAGATATGACTGGAATCGATCCGCAGCTCATTACTCATGAATTGCATGTAGATCCAAACCACACCCCGGTTAGCAGCAGAAGAAAAGAAGAAAGTTCGCCCCTGAAAGGAACCGGATCATTGATGAAGAGGTTCAAAAGTTATTGCAGAACGAAGCAGTTAAAGAAGTAACAATTTCTGGAGTGGCTTGCGAATGTTGTGTAGTTGTGAAGAAAAAGAATGGAAAGTGGAGAGTCTGCATCGACTTTACGGATTTGAACAAAGCTTGTCCAAAGGATTCGTTCCCACTGCCACATATTGATTCAATGGTCGACGCAACGGCAGGGCATGAGCTATTAAGCTTTATGGATGCGTATTCAGGCTACAACCAGATCCTCATGCATCCTGACGATCAAGAGAAGACAGCCTTTGTCACAAACCAAAGGATTTTTTGTTTACAAGGTCATGCCATTGGCTTAAAAAAATGCGGGAGCAACATACCAACGACTGGTCAACAAGATGTTCGACAATCAAATTGGGAAGACAATGGAGGTTTACATAGACGACATGCTGGTGAAGTCCATCAAATCGGAGCAACACCTTAATCATCTGGAAGAAGCCTTCGACATCATGGACATGTACGGAATGAAATTGAATCCTACTAAGTGTGCGTTTGGTGTCGCCTCAGGGAAATTCTTGGGGTACGTGGTCACTCGACGTGGAATAGAAGCGAATCCAGAGCAGATTAGATCAATTCTCGACATTCCATCTCATTCCAGCCCGAAGGACGTCATGCGACTAACTGGGAGGATCGCCTGTTAAATAGGTTCATCTCCAAATCCACATATAAGAGTTTTTTTATTCTTTTCAGCTTTAAAAAAGGCAAACAGCTTTGAGTGGATTCCTACTTGTGAGGAAGCGCTGAAAGGACTCAAACAGTACCTCACTACACCTCCATTGTTGTCGAAACCACACGACAATGAGAGGCCATACCTCTATTTGGGAGTTTCAGAACACGCGGTTAGCGGAGTCTTAGTGAGAGAGGAATCAGTAATTCAACAACCAGTTTACTACGTAAGCAAAGCATTGTTGGGAGCAGAATCACGCTACCCGTTAATGGAGAAGTTGGTTTTCGCCATTGTTACAGCCGCGAGAAAACTCATACCTTACTTTCAAGGACACCCGATCACGGTATACATGACGTATCCATTAAAAAGCATACTCCATAAACCAGAATTGTCAGAGAGATTGATGAAGTGGGCAATTGAACTTGGGGAACACGACATAACTTACCAGCCTAGGACCGCCATCAAATCTCAAGCACTGGCAGATTTTGTGGCCGACTTCGCTCCCGACCTCCTTGCAGTGGCTGAAACCGAGATCAAACTCTATTCAGCCGACAATACCTTGGAAGTTAGCAGTCGACGAGTCCAATAACAAAAAGGGCTGCGGTTTTGGAATCATGATCACTACCCCGACAGGTGACACTTTGCAACAGGCAATCAAATGGAGTTTTAGAGTTACCAACAACGAAGCAGAGTACGAGGCATTGATCGCAGGGTTATTATTAACTAAAGAACTGGGAGCTAGGGAGATAGAAGTGAAATCCGACTCTCAGTTGATAGTCAACCAGATCGAAGGATCTTATCACGCCAGAGGTCAAGCAATGGCTTCCTACTTACAAAAGGTAAACGATATACGGTCGACATTTGAGAAATTTTCCATAACCCAAGTCCCAAGAAGCGAAAATTCCCAAGCAGATGCATTGGCAACCCTCGGATCGACAATGGAGGGGGACAAACCACGAATAATACATGTAGTGCATTTGAGCTGGCCGGCAATTTGGAAGGAAGAAACAGTTGTTGCAGCGGTCGATTCAGTCGACACTTGGATGATGCCTATAGTCGAGTATTTACAAAAAGGCTCACTTCCAGAAGACAGAGTGCAAGCCAGAAAAGTCCAGAGACAGTCTGCGAGGTTCGTTGTGTTCGACGGTCAGCTGCTAAGAAGATCGTTCACATGACCTTATTTGAAATGCCTAACACACGACGAAGCACATCATGTGTTGACAGAGTTGCATGAAGGGGAGTGTGGGAACCATTCTGGTGGCAGGAGCCTGGCTCCTCGAGCGCATTCGACATGGTATTATTGGCCGACAATGAGAATTGACTCCACATAATTCACTAAAAAGTGTGACAAGTGCCAGAGGTTTGCACCAGTTCCTCATCTTCCACCAGAGAAACTAAATCCCATTATATCTCCATGGCCGTTTATGAAGTGGGGAATGAACATAGTAGGAAAACTCCCAACCGCGCCTGGCTAACGAGTCTACATGCTTGTGATGACAGATTATTACTCGAAGTGGATAGAAGAAGCTGAGGCATTCGCTAGAGTACGTGACAAAGAAGCTCAAACATTCGTATGGAAAAACATCATTTGTCGATTCGGCATACCAAGAGAAATTGTGACTGACAATGGCTCTCAATTCATCAGCCGCCACTTTCAAAACTTCTGCAGGAATTGGGGCATAAAATTGAACTTTTCGACACCACGCTTTCCACAAGCGAACGACCAGGCCGAATCGTCCAACAAGACGATCATGAACACTTTGAAGAAGAGGTTGGAGAAGACTAAGGGTGCTTGGGCGGATGAACTTCCAGGAGTGTTGTGGTCATACAGGACAACGGTGAGGTCTTCGACAGGCGAAACTCCTTTCGCATTAGCATTTGGAATGAAAGCAGTAATTCCAACTGAATAAGTCATCCATTCCTCACGCTACCAATGGCTCAACGATGAAAACAATCAACGGCTGATGAATTTCAATCTCGACACGATTGATGAGACAATGGACCGAGCTTCCATTCGACTGGCTGCTTATCAACAAAGGATGGCCAGATACTTTGACAACAACGTCAGGAGTAAGACTTTCAAGGCTGGAGATTGGGTCCCACAGAGAGTGTTCCAGAACACCAAGGAAATTAGAGACGGGAAGTTGGGTCCAAATTGGGAAGGACCTTACCTCGTCACGAAAGTTGTCGGGAAAGGAGCCTACAAGCTACAGACTATGGAGGGGATTCTCGTGCGCAACAGTTGGAACGCGGTGCATCTTAAGCGATTCATCCGGTAACACTTATGTTTTGTCGTTTGTTTGTTGGCGGTTATATTTTCCAATAGTAGTTATAAGAATGAAATAAGGAAATTTGTAGAAGTCATTCGACTAAATGCAATAAAAGATCGTTCATTAAAATATCATTCGACACTTATACACAAAATAAAAGATAGTTCATCATTCGACAATTATACACAACATTGATTGTTCAAAATGCGGCTTTCCGCCTTCCTATCGGACCACTGATTCAAACTTTATACAAAATTTTCGAAGTTAATACCGAACCCTTAAATTTCAAAGACTAGCTCCTCCTCCATCGGCTCTTGTTGGAAGACTGGCAGGAACATCTTCTTGAGTCTCGACCGCCATCGTCGATTCAGAGTGAACAACCGCAGGTCTGACATCCTCTCCCTCCTCTACGTGTTTCTCGACCTCCTCCGTTTCATCTACATGAAATGCACTTGGCTTGACCTCGTCCTTTTTCGACTCAACCTCCGCCCCTATTTCTTCATAATCGTCCTCCATCGACGAAGAGATACTAGTTTCACGTCTTTCAATTCTCTAATCCACTTCTCAGGCTTCCAGTCTACGTGGTTTCCAACAAACATATTCCCTCATTAAATCACATCTATTTCTCATCATGGAGTATGGCGATGTCTCCATTTGCTCTAACAGTGATTCATTTTCTTTCTTTACGTTCTCGAAACCTTCTTTGTAGCTGTCGATTGTTAGCTCGGCAGTTTCTTTCTCCAACTTTAAAGCAGTCTTAACCTCCTTCAACTCCTTCTCGAGCCCCTTCTCCTTCATTTGAGAAGCGGCCAAGCCAGACTTCAGATCTGAAGCTTCTTTCCTCACCTCCGACAACGTCTTCTCCAGCTCCATGGTCCTCCTCTGACTGGATTCCGCATTCTTCCGCATAAATAGACTACACTCCAGCGCCTGAAAAGGTTGAGTCAGAGTCTCATTCGACCCGACAAAAAAAAAAGTTCCACTCACTTGATAATTCAGAGCAATGGCTTTCTTCATAGCCTCCACCGGACCGATTTGGGCTAACCTAACTTCATCTCCCTCCAGAAGAAGCCCTTCCACGAATGAATCAATGCTTGAGGGATCAGAAATTGCAGTCGACTCTCGTGGAACCTTTAAAGTAATGTTATCAGAGTCCTCTTCCACTTCGGCGATATATTTCCTTTTCTTCCCCGCTGAAATCATTTCGGTCGACTTCGCCTTCTCTGCGACACCCTGATTTGAACACACTTCCCTTTACTGATGACCGATTTCTTTCTCGACTTTTGTTCTTTTTTCTTCAACTTCCTTGACTTCTTCCGGCTCTTCATTTCGTCGAGCGAAGCTACGGTAAATGGTCCAGTCATCATTTCCTCTGCGCATAAAAGTTCTTCAGGTTTTAAGGGCTCTCGATATCTAGACTCTCCATATAACTTTCGACACGACCATCTACAATTTATCACGGGCAAAATGGCGTTGCAAAAAGGCCAGAATTTTACCTTCTTCTTCTCGTTGATAAATTTCCTTCCACAACAAAGTTTCCCTTAATCTCTTCTCCACTAAGATGTCCTGTAAAATCTTTCCTCGGCCGACAATGATAGGATTGCTTTGGTGTTGGAGATTGCACGTGCGGTCGTAACGAATGTCTTATTTCGTAGAGGATCTTGCAGCGACAAGCACATGTTTATTAGAATTCGTAAGCAAGATTCAAGGATTAAAATTTAGAGAAAAGAACGCTACTCACTCGACAGACACCAAAAATTCTGGGATGCGACCAGCCCCGGTCGATCCAAATATACCCTTACCTTCGCAAAGAAGTAATCAGACTGCCAATTTCTCCTATCATTAGTTGGCAATCCAGTAACTAAATGTGTTTTTCTCTAACGATGGATCAATGTATATCTTCCTTTCTCCTTCAAATGCTCCTTCAGGTAGTACGTCTCTAAAACATCCTTTACCTCAAAGAGTATTCCCAACTCAAAAGACAAACATTCAATCGACAATAAAAATCCTCCATGCTTTGGCATCAGCTGTGAATGAGCAACTTCAAAATGCAAAACCTCCACCAGTCTCGAAATAAGAAATCTCAATCCCACAAAAAAAGGGACGTACATAGAATCTCATCCATCCCGGAACCTTGTAATCGATTCTTTCATTCGACGAAGGCACCCGAAGTTCCAGCGAATCAGGAAACCTATACATGCAACTGAGTTCCCTTAACACTTTCCCAGTCATTCGACTAGCAGGATTCTTAGATAATAAGTTAGTAGGTTAACTCGTACAAGGAAAGTCACTCGGATCCTCAACAGCGGGTAAAGACCTTAGTGGTATGGCCTCGGTAGGGGTCTCTTGAGAAGGCCTAGCCAGGGTAACTATGCCACCCTCGATCAACTCCTGGTACGACCAATCTTTGTATACTTCATCCTCACTGGTCTCACTTGACGATTCGACATAACTATCAATCTTGGCACCTAAGCTGCCTAAGGATTCTCCACTCGACATCTTCCAAACGACAAGCATATAAACAACTAAACTCCCTAGTAACTTACCTCCTAAAGATCAAAACCCACGAACACAATTTTTGAACAATTCACACAAACCCAAAGATCAAATAGCCAATTTTATCTAAGAACAGCTTGAATCAACACTATGAATGTTTAAAGAAATTGAAGAACAAGAGGAAGTTTTCGAAGAGTTACCTTGAAACACTTGAGAGCTCTCCTTACTCGGCTTCCGAGTGAGGCAAAATGAAATACCCAAGGCTCTTTTATACACACTACTCGAATTGGCGCCAAAATTCCCGCCCAAAAACTCCTCGTAATCCACACTAGGGTTTGCAATTGATGACTGGAAAGAGACGGGAGAGATAATCTAAGTGTCGAATGAGGAATCATGTCGAGTGAAATTATTCCTGAACCATCATCTGGTTCAGTCGACCGGGGACATCCCCGAGATGACTCATGTTGAGTCAAATAGAGTTATGGTATTCACTCGCCTCATACGACAAGTCGAGTGAGATTACTCTTGAACCACCATCTGGTTCAGTCGACCGGGGACATCCCCCTGATGACTCATGTCGAGTCAAATAAGAGTTATGGTATTCACTCGCCTCATACGACAAGTCGAGTGAAGTTACTCCTGAACCACCATTTGGTTCAGTCGACCAGGGACATCCCCCTGATGACTTATGTCGAGTCAAATAAGAGTTATGGTATTCACTTGCCTCATACGACAAGTCGAGAGAGATTACTCCTGAACCACCATCTGGTTCAGTCGACCGGGGACATCCCCCTAATGACTCATGTCGAGCCAATAAGAGTTATGGTATTCACTCGCCTCATACGACAAGTCGACAGGATTACTCCTGAACCCCATCTGGTTCAGTCGACTGGGACATCCCCCTGATGATCATGTCGAGTCAAATAAGAGTTATGGTATTCACTCGCCTCATACGACAAGTCGAGTGAGATTATTCCTGAACCACCATCTGTTCAGTCGACCGGGGACATCCTGATGACTCATGTCGAGTCAAATAAGAGTTATGGATTCACTCGCCTCATACGACAAGTTGAGTGAGATTACTGAACCACCATCTGTTCAGTCGCACGGACATCCCCCTGATGAATCGTGTCGAGTCAAATAAGAGTTATGGTATTCACTCGCCTCATACGACAAGTCGAGTGAAGTTAATCCTGAAACACATCTGGTTCAGTCGACCGGGGACATCCCCCTGATGACTCATGTCGAGTCAAATAAGAGTTATGGTATTCACTCGCCTCGTACGGACAAGTCGAGTGAGATTACTCCTGAACCACCATCTGTTCAGACCGGGGACAACCCCTGATACCGTGTCGAGTCAACGTTATGGTATTCACTCGTCGTACGACAAGTCGAGTGAGATTACTCTGAACCACCATCTGGTTCAGTCAACCATTGACATACCCTTGATAAACTCGTGTCGAGTCAAATAGAAATATGGTATTCACCCCCTTCGTACGACAAGTCGAGTGAGATTGCTCCAGAATCTGGTTCAATCGACCAGGGACTTCCCCATGACGGCTCATGTCCGGTCAAAATTGAATGCCCTGTACATACGACACATCGACTGTGGTACTAGGACTTCCTCTGTCCGTATGACATGCTGAGTGAGATTTCTCCTAAACCATTGTCTGGTTCAGTCCGCATAGGACATTCCCCCATAGGCTCACATGATTGACAAATTAAAGATGTGAGCTCCCCCTAACTCTATACGACATGTCGATCGAGGTTAAACTCCCAAACAGCCTTCGACAGTTTCGATCAAACCAAAGACAACCTCCTGGGCTATTGTCGAAAGCAAAAGAAGACCTGAATTCTTCCTCCCCGACTGTATGACGGACGTCATGTGGATTAGCTCTGGACCACTGCCAAGATCAGTAAAATAGTTATCCATATCCTGATTCATTCGCCATACTCGAAGGTACTCTCCAAGTCTAGGACTTCCAGACTTAGAGAGTAGGGGACAAACTGTACGGGCCAAATTTGGGCCCATGGATAAAATCGACATTTACCTCAAGACCAACCATTAAAACCTGGAGCCCATTAGCAGATCCAGCCTATAAGCAAAATGTCATACAAGGAAGCTTCACGGGCTGCCTCATGGGCCCAAACTCGTTAACATGAAGAAAACCAACGGACACCAGTTACAAAAATCAAGAGAGAATCCGAATTCATAAACATCACCATGAAGTCGACGGTTTCAGGGGATAGACACGATCGTCATTTATCAGACATAAATCATCTGAATTAAACCATCATTGACAACGACTCCAATGGGCAGAAGAGGGACCCCATATCAGGGAACCTATAAAATAAGAAGGCAAAGCAATAGAGATGGGATCTTCGAGAGACTACTCCTATCACCAAGACACTACTCCAATACACAGCCCTCACGACAAACAATCTGTGGTTAAGGTACTCCAAAGACCTTAATCCTTTCACCTTGAACTTATTCATTTTAGGCTAACTTGAGCGTCGGAGTGCCTACGGCTTCCACCCCACCGGTGGGCAGTAACCTCCTCTTTCGCTCTACTATTGTTTTGCAGGTTCGCTCGTGCCCCTCAACTCACATTCTCGATTGTGGACCTCGACCGAAATCAACTTCCACAATTTGGCTACTCCTATCACCAAGAAACTACTCCAATACACAGCCCTCAGGGCAACAATCTGTGGTTAAGGTACTCCAAAGACCTTAATCCTTTCACCTTGAACTTATTCATTTTTAAGCTAACTTGAGCATCGGAGTGCCTACGGCTTCCACCCCACCGGTGGGCAGTAACCTCCTCTTTAGCTCTACTATTGTTTTGCAGGTTCGCTCGTGCCCCTCAACTCACATTCTTGATTGTGGACCTCGACCGAAATCAGCTTCCACAGCTAATCCATTTACAATGAATTCTCGATCCATTTATATACTAGGGCAAATTCTACTGTTCCAACAATCTCATTACGTCAGCCACGTGAATCTATCATTAATGCGATGACTCTATTCCCCAATTTCTCTGTCGAAAGTAGGCATGTCATCTGACATTTCTTTTAAAACTAAGCTACTATTGGCCACTGCCACATGCTACCTCCAGCCTGTAATCTGTCATTCTCATATGATAGCGTGTGCTAGAAGATTAGCAGGTGACCTGTTCTGGTCACTTCTGATCTTTTTGGAAAGTGCAAATCCCTATGTAGGGCTTACGTCTCTTGATCCTGATCGTTTCATTACCATCCCGACCCGCCCTATCAGGTCAGGAAACTAAAACATCATCAATCCTGCCTATGCTGGACTAGCAGGTCAGGTCGGTCCTAAGGCCTTAACTCATTTGCTTCTATGAACATCTTCACTCCTCGAGTCGGTCGACAAATGTGGACCGACCCGACCTCTAAGTTGGACCTGACGTCTATGTTTCTTGGGCTAGGGCCCTTGAACCTTGAAAATGGAATTCTCTTTTATACGCTTCCTCGAGATTCTGACTTCTTATGGGTCAAAATTCACCATTCAACATCTGTCCCCTAGTTCTCGGCATCAACGAGTAAGTGAGTTGGTGCTAGGAACTATAAAAAAG
>SKCR01037345.1:0-69193 GCA_019454045.1 Zanthoxylum bungeanum | reverse complement strand
TGCGCGGCGCGACGCCATGATGCACCGAATGTGCTAACATGCGCCGTCAGCCAGTGTCAAAATCTGATAGGTTGGACTGCTAACGTGCGCCGGATCTTGCTAACGTCCGCCGCCCTTGCTAACATGCGCCTCATGCCACGTGTCATCACCTCATTGGACCCACCAAAAACGCGTGCCACGTGTCCTCTTCTTATTGGACCGAATAATCGATGAAACCAGAGCGCGCCACGTGTCACCATTCTATTGGACCGAATTTCCACCCAATCACAAGCTGACACGTGGCAGGATTTCATTGGACCGCATGGCCAGCCACCAAGAGCATGACACGTGTCTCAATTATTGCTGCCGACAGAACGCGTGGTCAACCCGCGTGGACTCCGTTGGACTGTTGCCAGCGTCGCGACGCTAGTGCATTTTGGGCGTCGCGACGCTGGGCCAAAATTTGCCTATAAAAGGAGGCCGCCATTTCAGTTTTAGTGGCACATTCTCCTTCATTTTCTTTGATGTAAAATCGGGAGTTTCTCTCTCTAATCTCTTTTATTTAAGTTTTGTAATTAATTACATTTTGTAATAGTAATTACTTTCTGTAATAGTAATAGTAATAGTAATTTATTTGTTTTTACTGTTTCAGTTTTACTATTCAACCATGATGAGGTAACTTCTCCTTGCTAAGGTGAAAGGTAATTCTTTTTACTGTTACTATTTAGATTAATCTCCCTTAAATATAATATATTACTATTTAAAATTTGACTTAATACGGATACCGCCATATTGGTCGGTTGGATATTACATTTAAATTGGTTTTTAACCTGACTAATCCAGGATACCGCCTTTATGGCTGGTTGATAATTAAATTTTCTTACCGCCTATATGGCAGGTTCATGGACAAATCATACCGCCTTTATGGCTGGTCGGACTTAATTTGAATTAACAGGTGGTTACCGCCTATATGGCTGGTTAGTAATATTATCACAAGTTTATATATTATTTTATGGGAGATATCTAAAATAGTAAATAGTAAAAGTAATTCCTTTTACCTTAGCATTTTATTTTTATTTACTTTTCAGTATTACTTTACCGCATTTACTATTTCGCATTTTTACTTTATTGCTTTTACTTTTAAGTTTTTACTAGCCCTAGCCATGTGTCATAACTAAGTTAGTTATCTAGGGTTGTGATGAATTTCAATATAACCGGTTATAAGGGGTTAGATTATAGGTTGGGTAATTTAAAGATTTATTTATTGAGTCTTAATCTTAATGCTTTTTTAACTGGCCATAATAAAATTGATTAGGTAAACTTAAAATGAACTAGACAAAGGGATTTTAAGTTTAAGACCTTAGACTCAATAGCCCACGATATTCCTTGAGGATATATAACTCTTTTAATAGATTTCCTTACAGGATAGGAATATACCGTCGGCGGGCGTAGCCTTAATTGGAACTTAATCTTAATGAATCTAGGTAATTGGTTGACATAGACATATGATTCAATTGGATTATACTAGGTATTTGTAAATGACCATCGGAAGAGGCTTTCACTTATTTAGTGTTCTAGTTAATAAATCAATATATTACCCAACTATAGGACAACCACTTCATCTTTAAATAATATTGAAAAGATTCACAACCCTAGATAGTTTTTATATTGAATTTTCTTAAAACTTACTTTCGTACAATTTTAATTATTTGTCTTTAAATTAGAATCGTCGCCATTTCAAATCAATCAAACAACCTGTTAGATATTTAATCATTTGACCTCATAAAATTAATAGCTTAGGTATTAAGTCCTCGTGGGATCGATATTTTTTATACTACTTGAACGATACGTACGCTTGCGGTATACGTGTGTGTTTAATCCGGTCAGATACACATAACCATAACGCGATGCCACATCCGTAAAGGGTACGAAGTATTCATATCCACTTCTAGCCTAGCTAGATATGGGCCACTTATGTCACTGTGAATGAGGACTAACAGATCGGTGGCTCGTGCACCTTTACCGCTAAAAGGTGTTTTAGGCACTTTGCCTAATAAACAAGATTCGCAGACATCATTTGAATTAGGATCAAATCCGTCCAAGTATCCACTCTTCGAAAGTGTGGATATACGAGTCTTGTTAATGTGTCCCAGACGATAATGCCACAAATAAGTCTCATCTGATTTACTCAGTTTGAGCCTTTTGTTTGTCATATAATATGTTTGAGATTCATTTATATTCGAAATATAAATACTGTTATTCACATTTAATGTGTATATCTCAATATCATCTTTATAAACAAAACACCCAGTGTTCTGGAACTTAAAGGTATACCCGCAACGGGTTGTACTAGATATAGAGATAATGTTTCTAGTCAAACTAGGTATATCATAACACTTTCCTAATTTAAGTACATGCTCAAAGGGCAGTTCCAAAACTTAGGTTTTTCGGCCAAAACAATGACTCTCGCCTGTTTCCGACTTGTAGGTCGATCTCATCTAAAGCCAGTCTCCTGCTAATCATCAGATTCTGCATATCAGCACATATATTTATGTACCACCTCCAGTATCAAAAATCCAATTTTAAAACCAGTAGTGGACATGTTTATAACAAACATACCTGAAGCCGGAGCCTTGCTGTAGGCACTGTATTTTTGCATATAAGTCCCGATGATGAGTCTCACATGGAGACACTACCTCTTTAAGTTTTGGAAATCATGGGAAACAGACGTCGGAAGGGAACAGTCAGAAATTGACACCTTGTTGGATTTAATTCGCTTGCCTAGCTTTGGGTTTGCTCGCTGAACCTCTGTTTTAACTGTTAGCCTTGGCCCAAAACCCCCCCACAAGCCACACACCAAGCCCACATACACCAAGCCACACACACAAAGCCCATCAAAGGACCCCAAACCCCTCAATGCACGCCCAAACACATTCAAAATAACAATTAACACATTAAACACATGCTAAAATCAAAACAAATCACCTTCCCAAATTAAAGAAATCAAATCAAATCAAATTAAATCATATTCCTAATTAAAAGAGATCAAATCAAATCAAACCAAATCACATCCCTAATTAAATAGATTTTTCCTTATAGCACACTAATTAGGTGATATCCCCCATAATTGCAATATTCTTTCCTTTCCCGTACGGGGACAAGCTCCAACCCTTTGCCTATAAAAAAAAACCTAGATGATTTGAACTAGACTCCAGTGTGTGTGTGCCAAGGCTCTTTCGCAGCTTAATCCTTAAGTAAGCCAACTCGATGATTTTGTCTTGGAGAATTGGATCAGTGAGTCTAACCAACCTATATGTCTTGATCATACTCTGTGATTACTTCCTCGTACTCAACATGATATGGTTTTCTTCTTTTTTCTTTTCTTTCTTTTCATTTTGAACTTTCTTTTTCTTTTTCTCTTTTTTTTTTCTTTTTTTTTTTTGACACATCTACCCTTTAAGGTAGCATTTCTCCTCATGGTGGTCCTAATACTCGCCCATGGGTAGCTTCACGCTTATCGGTTATAGGCGGTGTAGGCACTGGATTTTTACATATAAGTCCCTATGATGAGTCTCATTTGGAGGCACTACCTTTTAAGTCGCGGAAGTCGCGGGAAACGGTCGTCGGTAGGGAAAGAGTCAATAATTGACACATTGTCGGAATTAATTCGTTTGTTTATGCTTCGGGTTTGCTTGTTGGACTTCCGTTTTAAAACACACCTTTGGCCCAAACCCCCACAAACCACACACCAAGCCCATCTCACCCAAGCTCATTCCAAGAAATAATTAATACATGTCACAAATTAAATTAAATTAAATTAAATTAAATTAAAACAAATTAAATTTAAATTAAATTAAATTAAAACTAATACCAAAATTAAATAAATCTCTTCCTAAATTTAATTAAATCACTCACCTAATTTAAATAATTCCCCAATAAAATTACATAATTTCTTGCCTTAAATAATTAAAATTAGATACATCCCTTTTTGCATGATTTGTTTCCTTATTTAAAATCTCATACACAACCCATGCCAAACCCTAATAACCTACTATAAAACATAACACAAAATGCAACCCTAAAGGGAGATCCCCACGGCACCACATCCCTCTCTCTCAACCAAAGAATCGAAACCCTAGCTCATGGACACTCTCGGCAAATCCCATGCACCATGATAAAACCCTAAGAAACACATATCATTCTTTACAGATAAACACATAGACCTCAGCTCTCTCTCTCTCACGGACGGCAATAATAAAAAAAACCCTACTTCAACCTCCTCTCGCCCCACGGCTCTTCTTCTCGGTAACTCACTGAACAAAACAACTAAAATAGTTGAAGAACAACACCTCAAATAACCCTAGCACTCGCAGCCTCTCCATTAGACACCTTCACAAACTGACCTAACGACCCCTCACCAAATAAACATACAGCTCAATTCACGCCCCATTCAACTCCACAAACTGCCCCTTAACCAACAAACAAATAGCAATAACCAGCCTCTCACCAAATACCTTCACTCAGCCACTCTCAAACCAAACAAAAGAAAACAAAACCTACCCCTTCACAAATACACTCGGCAGCCTCTATTCAACCCAACACAGCAGCCACACCTCAACAGACCTCACGCACAGATCAACCAACAAAATCCCACATCGACCATGAACCAGCACCCTCATTTACCTAGCCAACTTACCAATAAACACTAAGAACCCCCACCGACACAGCTTGCCCACTGACCGATTCAAGAACCAACATTTCTGCCCCCAAAATCACCGAGTAAACTGCCCCAAACTGCCTCCAAAATCACTGAATAAACACCCCATAAAATAGTAGCCCAAATACCCTCAAACAGTCCTTGTAACAACCGAAACAGTCCCTGAACAGAAGCCCTGAAACAGTCCTTAAAATACCACAAAAATAGCCCCTGATACACAAAAATAGTGACAAAAAAACAGCAGTAAAATAGCAGCAAAACGGAGCCAAAACAGTAGCCCAATCAGCAAAACAGCGAGAAAAGACGTGAACCAGTGAACCGGAAAAGTTGCGGAGCTTTAGCCCTTCCGATCACTGTGTAACGCGAGTCCGAAAGTCGACATAAAAGGTTAGACCTGAGGGCACTTTTCACATCCATTTTTATTCGTATTTTTACTGTTTATTGAATCTTATTTACATGATTATTGTGGAGTGATGCATGTTGTGGCCCTTGAATGGATAGAAAATGCATGTATTGTGAAATGGTGTATGTTGTGGCCCTTCAATAAAACGGAAAATGTGTCACCTCTTGTGATATATAGGATGGAAACCCATACATAAATTTCATAGCCGATTCCGAATGGACGGTAGTATGATCTGTACTCGGGATACAACTCCACGTACCACTTGAGTATACGGCACATATTTTATTTCATGATTATCTTGATTTGTTTATTATCGTTATTTAATTTCTGCATGTTATTTGTTTGAGTAATGATGAGGTAAAGCGCATGGGCTTAGTAAGTCGGATTAAAGGTCCTCCATTTCGAGAGGTTAAAATCCTTTACCACGATGCTTTGCCGCACCGGATGATGTATATTTGGTTGAATGTAAGATGTGTTCAATCGAGTATACGAAATCCGATATCGTTGTCTTTATTTTTATATGCATTATGTTATTAGCGCATGGACTTAGTAAGTTGGATTAAAGGTCCTCCATTTCGAGGGGTTAAAATCCTTTACCACGATTCTTCGCCGCGCCGGATGACGTATATTCGGTTGAATGTAAGACGTGTTCAATCGGGTATACAAAGTCCGATATTGTTGTCTTTATTTTTATATGCATTATGTGAATGGGCTTAGTAAGTTGGATTAAAGGTCCTCCATTTCGAGGGGTTAAAATCCTTTACCGCGATGCTTTGCCGCGCCGGATGACGTATATTCGGTTGAATGTAAGATATGTTCAATCGGGTATACGAAGTCCGATATTGTTGTCTTTATTTTTATATGCATTATGTTATTAGCGCATGGGCTTAGCAAGTGGATTAAAGGTCCTCCATTTCGAGGGGTTAAAATCATTTACCACGATGCTTTTCAACGCCTTTTTAGCCCGTTATTACTTATTAGGTGTCATTCATTCATTTGTTCACGTATGTGTCATGTTGTTTACTGCATTTTGGAGGTCACTATTGTAACCTCGTTCGAACGCATTTCATAACGCCGCACGAACGCATGTTTTCTGTCTCAGTTCGTTCGAACGCGTTTATGAACGCTATACGAACGCGAACCTTCTGTTTTCCGTTCGAACGCGTTTACTAACGCTACTCGAATGCGCACGTATTTCCTTTGTCATATCATGCATCAGGTCTGGTCCCGTTCGAACGCGTTCTCAAACGCTATACGAACGCGAACCTTCTGTTTACCGTTCGAACGTGTTTTCAAATGCTACACGAACGCGCATACCCTGAACTGAGTCATTTTCATCACATGTCATGCATAATTGTTTCTTAGGTGATTTCTCTTGTATCATGTAATCAATCATATTATTTGTATCCCTGCATTTATCTATTTGATGTGTTCATGAGATGGTATTCAAGCATGATTAGTCATCCATTTTGCGTTTGGAATTTGCATTATGTTTAGGTTGTTCTTTGTTTCTCGCATTATATGATCGAAGTATGTTCATGAGATTGCTGTGTGCTATTGCATGTTCGTCGTTATGATGATTGCTTTCATGCATGTGAATTTAAAAGTATAATACTTTTGGAAATATGTTGCTTAGGCTTGGTTAAATTATTGCACAAATCATTTCATTACAAGTGGAATAAGTAAGGGACCATTCCCAACCCAACGGTTTGAGGTCTTCCCTTGCGAGGGGTGAGTGCGGCCTTAAATCTTTGTCTCGGTTCACACCGGGTGGCGACTACATTATTCTCCGGTTTAGTCTCATGCGGGCTACTCCGTACTCCCAACCGGGCCGCGAGCCCGGAACAGCATGCGTCGCCCAGTTTCTGTGTTCCCACAGGCAATCTATTTTTCCTTTTCTTTTCATAGACTTTTTCTTCGTTTCCAACCATATCACATATCGTAACATAAGTAAACCAGGATGGACATCTAAGCAAACGGTCATTCACTGATCCGCCATCTCCCTAACTAAGATCCTATAATTAAGTGCTCGCGCGAGTCTAGCCAAGATCAACTACTCAAAATATCGGATGATAGTACATCTCGCACTTATTGTTTCTAAGGTTTCACCCTAAAGCAAACGATTTCGTCATTGGACTTATGCCTAACTATTAAGGACTAAAACAAACAATCAATTTTTCTTTTTTTTTTCTTTTTTTTTCATTCATTTTTTTTTTCTTTTTTTTCTCACAATGGTCTTTCTATCATTGCCGTATATTTTTCTGTTCCCCAGTTTCCTTTTCCCCGACATCCATGTTTGCTAAACTATTCTTGTCAAATCTTTTTTTCTCTAACCCAACGGATATCTATGATGGCTTTTAAGACACATGGTAAACATGATGCGTGTATGCATGAGATGCATGAAATGTGTGTGATGCATCAGATATAATATACATGTGTTTATCAAAAGCATAAATGGGCAACTTCGATGAGATATATGAATATGGTTCATATGCGGGTTTATAGGAGAGTAGACAAAGGCTCCCGTCGGCGAAGGATTGCCCACAACTATGTCTCCCCACTCAAGGGTTCGAGCGACCGAGTGAGTGTACCTTTTTTATACCATAAGGTACGTGGTAACGAGTTATAGTGTGTGGCTGACTGTCAAATGGATTTCCCATTGTAGATTCCCCAGAGGGAGGGTGGAGCGAACTCTCTTAAATACACAAGCCTCTTAGGCTCTTATCGCCTTGGTGACAGGAATAAACAACAAGTCCTCCAAATTAGTTTGTCACAGTGAGCTACGGGTAAATGATTATCTAGGTGCCTTCACAGCTTTTCCTTATAGAAAGGTAGTGAATGAAAGAAGACACCAAACCATTACCTAGCCTTAACAATGCCTTTGATTAAACCCCTTCAACCCACTATAGACACGGTTAACTAAAGCACAAATCATAAACATTACAATACATTATTTCGGGGCCGATTCTCTATCCCTAGTGGAGTCGCCAGACTGTAGGACACAGAAATCGGCGACGCTGTTCTAGGCTCGCGGCCTGGTTGGGAGTACGGAGTATCCCACGGGGAAACTAAACCAGAGAAATAACATGGAGTCGCCACCCAGTGTGAACTGGGAAAATTATTTAAGGCCGCACTCACCCCTCGCAAGGGAAGGCCTCAAACCGTTGGGTTCAGAATGGTCCCTTACTTATGCCACTTGTAATGAAATGATTTGTGCAATAATATAACCGAGTCTACGTAACATATGTACATAAGGATAACCTATATTTCTATTCACATATTCCAATATCTAAATTTGCATGCATAAAAGTAAGTCGAAATAACAGCAAGCACACAATCTCATGAACATACTAAATTAACAAATGCGGAAAGGTATATAAATAATGACGGTAAAAGCATAAACATTAAAACGATCTAACCAAACATATGATGGGGAAAGAAATAAATAAGGAAATAAACATGCAAAACATGATGAAGGAATCTATCCAGTGCGTGCGTGTTCATGTAGCGTTCGTAAACGCGTTCGAACAGTAAACAAAATGCATGCGTTCGAGTAGCGTTTGGTAACGCGTTCGAACGGTAAACAAAATGTACGTATCCGAGTAGCGTTTGATAACGCATTCGAACGAGACGAGGAAAAATGCATACGTTCGTGTAGCGTTTGATAACTCGTTCGAACAGAATCATAAAGAATGATACCTCTAATCACATAAACACCTAAATCATGCATAAAATCACATAAACACCTAAATCATGCATAAAATCACATAAACACCTAAATCATGCATAAAGAAGAATAACATACTAACGACTAATTCATGCTTAAAAATAAATACATACTAACGACTAAATCATTCTCAAACACAAGGTTGGATGAAACGAAATATTTGTGTCTCTCGAGTGGTACGTGGCATTGTATCCCGAATACAGACCGCACTACCGTCCATTCGGATTCAGCTATAGAATTTACGTCCGGGTTTCCATCCGATATACCGTAAGAGAGAACACATATTTCATTCATCCGAAAGTCATATCATACACCAATCCACAATACTTATGCGAAATAAAGTAAGAAAATAAATAAAAAAAACAAAGGAGAATAAATAAAAAAGGGTGCCCTCAGGTCTAACCTCTTAAGTCATCTCTCGGAAGTGCGCTACGCGGTTGTCGGAAGGGTTGATGCTCCGCAACTCCTCTGGTTCACTGGTTCGTTGTTTCTCTTCGTTGCCTCGCTACTCGGGCTGCTGTTTTACTCTGTTTCGCTGCTATTTCTTGTTGTGTTTTTTGATTACTATTTCGCGGTAATTAGAGACTATTTTTAGGTGATTTTTTGTGGTTTTTTGGGGACTGGTGGTGCAGTTTTTTTGTGATGGGGGCCGGTTTTCTTGACAGTTTTCAGTGGTCAGAAAGCAGTTTTACTGGGTAGATTTTTGGTGATTTAAATGCAGTTTTTTGGGGACTGGTGGTGCAGTTTTTTTGTGATCTAAGGCTGTGTTTCAGGGGCTATTTTCGGTGGTCAGGGGCTGTGTTTCAGTGGTCAGAGGCTATGTTTCAGGGGCTGTTTTTGGTGGTCATGGGCTGTGTTTTAGGGGCTATTTTCAGGGGTATTTGTGAGCTATTATGAGCATGAGTCAGGGGATGTATGCGGGCTGTTATGGGCTTGAGTCAAGGGTTGTATGAGGGCTGTTATGGATGTGAGACGTGAAGTTGAGGCAGTTCAGTGAAGGGCTATGTGAGACGTGAAGGTGAGTGGCTTGCGTGAAAGGTTTTGCGTGTTGAAGGCTGATGCGTGAGTGGAGTGATGGTTTGCGTGAGGGATAAGGGCTTTTTTGAAGGCTGATGCGTGAAGTTGAGTGATGGCTTGCGTGGGGGATGAAGGCTGTGTTGAAAGCTGATTCGTGAAGTTGAGGCAGTTCACTGAAGGTTTGTGCGGCAGTGGAAGAGGGTTTTAGACGTGAATGGACTAGGTTATTTCTTTTTGTTTTTGTGAGAATGAGCTCGGGGTTTCAAGGTTGGGTTTAGGCTTCTTTTTATAGGCAAGTGTTGGGGTTTACCTTGTACGAATAGGGAAATGATTTGTGTAATTATGGGGGATATTTTGAATTAGTGTGTGATATGGAAAAATCTTTTAATTAGGGATGTGATGTGATTTTATTTGATTTCTTCTCTTTTAATTAGGGATATGATTTACTTGAATTAGGAAAGTGTTTGATGAGATTTGATTTGTATCTTTTAATTAGGGAAGGTGATTTGTCTTGATTTTAGCATGTGTTTAATGTGTGATTTGGTTATTTTGGATATGTTTGGGCGTGCCTTTGGTCTATTGGGCGTGGGCTTGGCTTATTTGGGGGCTTGGTGTGTGACTTGCGGGGGTTTGGGTCAAGGATGTTTTTTAAAATGGAGGTCCAACAAGCAAACCCGAAGCTAAACAAGCGAATTAAATCCAATAAGATGTCAATATCCGACTCTTCCCTTCCGACGTCTGTTTCCCACGACTTCCACAACTTAAAAGGTAGTGCCTTCATGTGAGACTCATCATCGGGACTTATATGCAAAAATGCAGTGCCTACAATGTCGCTTGAGGGGGCACCCGTAGTGTGGTACCATGGACTTGAAAGGAAGGTTAAGGAGGATTGGAGAGTGCTGACATAAGCCTTTCTGAACCAATATGTCACGGATTTGGAGATCGACTTGTCGCTTCGCGACTTGGAGAATACCAAGCAGAAGCCGGAGGAGAGCTTCAAGGATTATGTGGACCGCACATGAATGGATTGAACTTGTCCCGCAAGATAGTGAGACAAGGCTTTTACTTGTCAACCATGGAAGCTGATTGTACGAAGCTGGTAAAGCATTGTCATGATTGTCAAGCGCACGGTAATTTGAATCATTTACCGCATACAGAGTTGCATGGGCTGTCAGGACTGTGGCATTTCTCAGCATGGGGAATTGACATGATCGGAGAAATTCGACCACACGCATCAAATGGACATCGTTTTATAGTAGTGGCAGTAGACTACTTTTCAAAATGGGTGGAAGCCGAGTCGTTTCGCAACATTACAGCAAAATAGATGGCGAAGTTTATAGCCCGGAATCTCATATGCCCATATGGAATGCTGCATCATGTAGTAACGAACAACGGAGTCCAGTTTCAAGGAGAAACAAAGGGAATGCTACAGAAGTACAAGATAGGACATCACACAAGTCATCAACTTACAGACCGCAAGCAAATGGGGCAGTCGAGGCAGCCAATAAGACAATAAAGAAGATGTTAGATAAAATGACGGAGAATTACAAAGATTGGGTCGATAAGCTGCCGTACGCCCTGTGGGGGTACAGAACCTCTGTGAGAACAGCAACGGGAGCCACGCCTTACTCTTTGGTCTACGAAATGGAAGCAGTACTGCCAGTGGAAGTTGAGATACATTCTATACAGGTATTAGCAGAAGCAGGGTTACCTGAGCAAGAATAGGCCTCTCATAGATTGGAGCAGTTAGCGTTACTAGACAAGAAGAGGATGAAGTCCTTACATCATATGTAGTTATACCAGAAGAGATTAGCCCGAGCATTCAACAAGAATGTGCGTCCTACCAAGATCAGAAAGGGTGATCTGGTGCTTAAGCAATCAAAGCCATCGACGACAGACCCGAGGGGAAAGTTCATACCCAAATGGGAAGGACCCTACATAGTCCAGAAAGTAAAAGGAAATGGGGCAGTGAGACTTTCAGATTTGGAAGGGAACGAGTTCACCGAGCCAATCAACGTGGATAGATTAAAGCAGTATTTTGCCTGAGGAAGAAAGACCGAGCTGTCACCAGGAGAACCGGCAGAAGACTTAACCCAACGGAATAGGAAATTCATTCATGCATGCATACACGTAACATATTTTTGCATTTTTTTTTGGGTTTGTTCTGTTTTGTAATCACAGGTTTCAAAGAAGAAAAAAAGAAAGCGGTAAATGTAAGCCAACCAGAATCAGTATCAATTTTCAGAAATGAATTACGAGGTTGAGGCCCACATCAGTTTCAGGAATGAATCAGTATTAGTTTCGGGAAGGAATCCCAGGGTTGAGGCCCAGACCGGTATCAGTTTCGGGAAGGAATCCCAGGGGGCGAAGCCCACATTATCAGCGGTTGAGAGAAAGAATTCCAATGGAGTGAGTGAAAAAAAAAAGAGAAATCCTTGATGGTTAGGCATATGTCCGGTGATGACATTGTTTGCTGTAGGGTGAAACCTTAGAAACGATGAGTGCGAGATGTGCTCTCATCCAGTATTCTGAGTGGTTGATCTCGGCTAGACTCACGAGCACTTGATTACGGGATCTTAGTAGTAGAAGCATGAGTAGTCGGTGAGATGACTAGTTGAAGAGATGGCGGATCAGTGAATGACTGTTTGCCTAGATGTCCATCCTGGTTTACTTATTTTAAGATATGTGATATGGTTGGAAGCGAAGAAAAAGTCTGTGGAAAGAAAAAAAAATAGACCACCTATAACCGATAAGCGTGAAGCTACCCATGGGTGAGTATTAAGACCACCATGAGGATAAATGCTACCTTAAATGGTAGGTGTGTCGAAAAAAAAAGAGAAAGAAAGAAAAGAGAAAAAGAAAAAGAAAAAGAAAGTTCAAAATGAAAAGAAAGAAAAGAAAAAGACGAAAGAAAAAAAGAAGAAAACCATATCATATTGAGTACGAGGAAGTAATCACAGAGTATGATCAAGACATCTAGGTTGATTAGACCCACTGATCCAATTCTCCGAGACAAAATCATCGAATTGGCTTACTTAAGGATTAAGCTGCGAAAGAACCTTGACACACACAAATATTTTCGTCCTCAACGGATCACTCATTCAGACGATCAGATTTGAATGTATTAAGAACATTGAAGGTTCTACGGTTTCGACATGAAGCATCCGTTGAGGACGAAAATATGTTTAGCTATCAGGATTATCTCGTGAAAGGCAGTACAGTATGTGGTATGCAACACCACATCAGCATCAGTATCAGTTTGGGGATGAGTCCCAGGGTCGAGGCCCACATCAGCATCAGTATCAATTTTGGGGATGAGTCCTAGGGTCGAGGCCCACATCAGCATCAGTATCAGTATTGGGATGAGTCCCAAGGTCAAGGCCTACACATATCATCAGCAGGTTTTGGGGATGAGTCCTAGTGTTGAGGCCCACATCAGTAGAAGTTTTGGGATGCGTCCCAGGGTCGAGGCCCACATTGTCAGTGGTATTGGGATGTGTCCCAGGGTCGAGGCCTCCGTTGTCAGTTGCAGTTATTGGGTTGCATCCCAGGGTCGAGGCCCACTGCATCATCAACTCAGTTCGAAGTAGCAGGCAAGTCAAGTGGCAGTTGGCGAGCCAGGTAAGTAAAAATGCATTGTACAACTTTGATAGGATTGTCACTGTCACACACTGCACAAGTCCAATCAAAATGGGGGAGACTGTAGGCACTGTACCTCTTTAAGTTTTGGAAATCGCAGGAAACGGACGTCGGAAGGGAACAGTCAGACATTGACACCTTGTTGGATTTAATTCGCTTGCCTAGCTTTGGGTTTGCTCGCTGAACCTCTGTTTTAACTGTTAGCCTTGGCCTAAAACCCCCCCCACAAGCCACACACCAAGCCCACATAAAAGCCCATCAAATAACCTAATGAACGCCAAAACACCTCAATGCACACCCAAACACATTCAAAATAATAATTAACACATCAAACACATGCTAAAATAAAAACAAATCACCTTCCCAAATTAAAGAAATCAAATCAAATCAAATTAAATCATATTCCTAATTAAAAGAGATCAAATCAAATCAAACCAAATCACATCCCTAATTAAATAGATTTTTCCTTATAGCACACTAATTAGGAGATATCCCCCATAATTGCAATATTCTTTCCCTTCTCGTACGGGGACAAGCTCCAACCTTTTGCCTATAAAAAGAAACCTAAACCCAACCTTGAAACCCCTGGCTCATTCTCACGAAAACACAAAGAAAATAACCTAAAGCATCCACGCCCAAGCTCTCCAGAATTCCCCTTATTGCTGCACAAACACCACCAAAATTACACCTGAAACCAAACCCCAAACTACCGCACACAGCCCTCATCCACTGCACCGAATAGCACTAAAAAATCAGCACTCACATTCACCGCAAATCACAGCCCAACCAGCCCTCTCATTCACCACAAAACAGTTCCCAGAAATAGCCCCCAAATTACCGCACATCACCCCCTGAAAACTGCCCAGCATTACCAAAAAATACCCTTGAATTACACAATGAAACTGCCGCAAATCAACCCTGCAAACATCCTCATATCACCAAAATTCTGCCCTTGAAACATATCCCCATATCACCGAAATTCTAGCCCCTAAAAAATAGTCCAGTTTCACCGCAAAAATCACATACAACTGTATTATATTACCGCAAAACAGTGACCATAAAATACAGCAAAAACAGCAGTGAAACAGAGTAAAACAGTAGCCCAAAACAGCGAGGCAATGAAGGAAAACAATGAACCAGTTAATTGGAAAAGTTACGGAGCACCAACCCTTTCGACGGCTGCGTAATGTACTTCCAAAAGACGACTTAAGAGGTTAGACCTGAGGGCACCCTTTTTATTTATTCTCCTTTATTTTTATTTATTTTCTTATTTTACTTCGCATGAGTATTGTTGATTGGTGTATGCTATGACTTTCGGATGAATGGAATATGTGTTCTCTCTTGCGGTATATCGGATGGAAATCCAGATGTAAATTCTGTAGCCGAATCCGAATGGAGGGTAATGCGGTTTGTACTTGGGAAACAACTCCACGTACCACTATAGAGAACAACATATTTCGTTTCATCCAATCTTATGTTTATTCATGATTTAGTCGTTTAGTATGTTATTATGCATGATTTAGTCGTTTAGTATGTTGTCTTCTTTTATGTATGATTTAGTTGGTTATTTCCAAGCATGATTAGTTATTTCCTTCGCATTAGGAATTTAATTTATGTCTATGTTTAGGTTGTTACTTATTTTCGCGTTTGATAATTCAATATGTTCATGAGATATTGTGTGCTTGCCGTTATTCCGCCTTACTTTTATGCATGCAAACTTATATTTAGGCTTTACTTTTATGCATGCAAACTTAGATATAGGTTTTACTTTCATGTATGCGAATTAGACATAGGCTATTCTTGCATATGTAGGTTGCATAGACTCGGTTAGATTATTGCACAAATTTTTTCATTACAAGTGGCATAAGTAAAGGACCATTCTGAACCCAACGGTTTGAGGTCTTCCCTTGCGAGGGGTGAGTGCAGCCTTAAATCATTTTCCCAGTTCACACTGGGTGGCGACTCCATTTTATTTCTCCGGTTTAGTTCCCCAGTGGGCTATTTCGTACTCCCGACTAGGCCGCGAGCCTAGAACAGCGTCGTCAAGTTCTGTGTCCTACATTTGCCCGCCTTCACTTCCTTCATGTTTGCCTTTTCCATATGGCAGTCATGCTTCCAGTGACCCCATTTGCCACAGCTGAGGCATACATCTTGGGATATGTCATTTGTCTTCCAAGAAGACTGACAATTTAGCCTTTCCCTTTTCCTTACACCCCAAAGAAGCCTTCGGCCAAGCCTTCACCTTTTGGGATGTCAAAGTAAAATGCGTCTTGCGCTTCTTGCCCTTTTAGAAGCTCTGGCTCTTCATCATTGAGTATAGTCATTAACTCTCCAAGAGTTTTCTCTTGGTTCATCATGTTGAAGTTCATGATGAACCCGCCCCAGCATTCGGGTAGAGACTGTAAGATCAAATCTGTGGAAGTCTCGGCCTCGTAGGTAATTCCCAGCTAACCTAGATGTTCGATGTCAGCAATCATCTGCGATACCTAGTGCTCGACAGATGTACCCTCTAACATACGCGAGCGAAAGAGCTTTTTTTGCAATTCTTACTTCTAAGATCTAAGGTTAGATCTATGAAGATCCTTTAATTTCAACATCATGGTATAAAGATCTAACCCTTAGTTCTGATGACGAAATTAAGGAGTCATCGCAGCTAGCATGACAGATTGAGCACTAAAGTTATGAGTCTTCCAAAGCTCATGCTCCACTATTTGCTCAAATCTGGGCTCAGGCCCGAGAGGTTTCTCTATCAAATAGAGTAACTTCTCAGCTCCCAGGACTATCCTGAGATTATTTTCCCAATCTGGAAAATAAAGCCGTTAAAGACATGTTCACCCAGGATTATGTCATTTGACGCTAATCTTTCAAGTCATCTTGATTGCTATAGTCCAACTATCCAATCAACGATTTCGGGTACAATTTAATGTAATGATTACTATAGGCTAACTATATAATTAACTACAATTTGATTGGTTACTTTCAAATGTATTGATTACTATAGTCCAACTATATAACCAACTACAAATGAAGTAGTTTGAATACATGCCAACTGTTCAATTAAAAAAACAATTGAATATAGTCCAACTAATATATATAAATTTAATGACGAAAAATAAAGTGCGCGTATTAGCCAGTATTAAACGAATATTGCAAATTTAATACTAACCTCCCACTATTTTTCGGCGAGCCTCTAACCCCTGTGGAGTACTCGGGAAACCTAGTTTCCTAGTGGGCTAGGATCCCGTTAATTAACATATAACCTTGACTTTGGCCAACAAGTTGTATGAAACTTAACTAGGTAGATCTCTAAGATCAATTAGATCTCATCCAATTCCTAGATCCAGTAGGTGGACCTCCAAGTCCGAAACATATATCCAATATATGTAAATATATCTGATATATTTCCTAACCTGTTTCCTCTTAATCAACTAAGCCTTGGCTTTGGCTCAACAAACTTAATGATTCTAGTTAAGCGTGACCCATTGACAGTGGGAAAGCTTCGTCATCGAAGTCAATGAACTAGAAGTGACATTGACTTTGGCCAACAAGTCACAACCGCCAAAGACATACGATACGGAACAAAGCTTACCCGGTTCAAACACATCCGCGATGGACAAAGGTCTTGACTTTGGCCAACAAACTAATGCCAATCTTGGATCTTGAGAGAGAACCACTCAATGGAAGGGAAAACGTTTAATATTGTATTGAGGGTTTTTTTTCGCGTAAATTGGCAACCAATTTATTATCTTTGATTAGGTCTCATCATACACCCTTAAACATGCATTCTAAACATATAATAAGGCGCGATAAAATTTAATAAGAATGCAGATGGATATATAACAAATTGTTTCTAGAACAAATCTCTATTTCCTCTCTCCTGCTAGCACTATTCATACTTCTACCCAATTACATAACACTAAAGAAACCTCATTTACATTGAGGGGAATTGGTGAGAAGAGAAATACAATGAGAAAAGAGATAATAGGCTGGACACGCAGGTCCAATTTAATAAATTCTAAATTTATTACAATAATTTCCAAAATTACCCTCACCTTCTAATATCCATCCGATATACATTATTCACACAATACATCCAGGTATTAACACAAAGAATGATATTCAATCATCTAATCCAATAATTAATCTTTGAATTAATGACCATCCAATGTTCAAACAATGATTTGATTTGCCAGAGTTTCGAATCGTTTAAGAATAAAACTCAAAGTACGTATTCTGATATTATCGAACTACAATTTCACATCCCATTTAAAATTGTAACATCCCGGATTTTCAGAACCGTTCCAGAAGATTCCCGGACGGATGTTTTAGTCTCGGAGTATGATGACGATGAAGAATAAGAGTTTAAGTGATGTCTTATGGGTTGGAATAATAGATTATGAATTTTCGTCGCGTTAGAAAACGCGTGGGATCAAAAGTCAGTTACGCGATTTTCGTAAAACGCGTAAAGTTTGTGGTTTTGGTCACGAAAAGAGCAACCAAACTCCGATCGAGCTGATTTTTGGACCGTTGGACTCTTTTTCTGAGACGAACAACTTTCGTGTTGAACACTTTTCGAGAATCGCATCAGAAGGGTTCCGAATTTGCGATATTCCAGAAGACTTTAGAACAGGGGCTGTTTTGTTATTTTCGCGGGGATTAAATGATATTTTCCAGATCATTATATAAAGCCTTGAAGTTTTGAGAAATTGCAGAAGTGGCAAACCTTTCCTTATCCCTCCACCCGACCCCCACTCGCCTTTCTCTGTTTTGGGTCGCGCCGGCGGCTTGCCGGCCACCTCCGGCCGGCTCGACCACCCAGGACGAAGGTCCGGCCACCACGTAGCTATTGGTGGCCGGCGATGGGGCCAAGACGCCGGCGATCGGCGGCAGGAAGAAGAAGAAGGTGCGGCCATGGGTTGGTCGGATCCGGCTCGTCGGGTCGTTTTACGAGCCGTGCCACCCGCCAAATCGAAGCCCTCGACGAGTACTACGAGTGTGTGGAGTCGGTTTTTCCGAACAACGGCCGGAATCACGCGAAACGAGAGAAGAAGGTTCGGTGAACAGTAAACCCATGTCGAACGGTAGCTCCGATCGGAATTCCGTCGACACCAGCGCGTTCGTATGGCCGGTGGGAGTCCGAATATGGCCTCGGAATTTCGGTACGACTCTCCGTTTAGAATTTGATATTTCAAAGTATATAGTTATATATTCGGATTGTTCCAGTAGTTCCGTAGTGTAATAAATGAACATGAATTGACTCGGATATGTCTTAATATGCTAAAACGATAAATGTGGTAGAATCCGGGAAGGATCGGATGAGATATGATCGATCCGGTAGAATTAGCGAGATTCCGGTAAAACGGCATTTCTCGCGCGACTGAGCGTAGATGTTCGTAAATATAGTTATGATGTAATTATGGTATAGCGAGGGTAATTTGGTAATTTTGAATTAGTTTCGGAGGGTTCGAGACCCTTCCATAGCGTGTGCGGAAACTTTTCCGCAAGTTTTTGCGCAAACGCGTAAAATGAGAATTTGACCCATCTAGCTAGTTTAGAATAGCAAGTGAGCATGTATTAGAGTTGTTTCGGGTGTTCCGGGGATGCTCGCAGTTGTTTTAGATAAGTTGGAAGTTTCCGCAAATAGCGGTATTAACCTTGTGTTGTTGTTTGTTTCCCAGATCGGACCCGGATCGCGGGCACTCGCGTAGCCAGGTAAGTAACTCATGCTTTGGTTACTTAAGAAGTTATCGTTGTACGAAAGTAGTATTATAATAAAGTTACATATATATAATCATATGCAAGAAACTAGTATATATATATATATATAGATGATCGTAGAAGAAAGAAGTTAGTGAATTTGTACACAGACATAGATAAGAGCAGGTAATTATAAGTAGAGATATAAGTTAAAGATAAACGGTAGCATTCAGAAGTAAATAGAGACATACGTAGGTTTAGACCAGTATATATATATATATATAGATGGAGCAGGTGAATGATACCAGATTCGTGAATATAATTTAATTGAAACCTGGGTATGGGGGGTTTGTAGAAAAACTACGCCCTAGGGAATGGGATTAGAGTTATCCATGAGATAAACATAGATGTAATACGGAAAACTAGGTTATATGTAGGATCAAGAAGGTTGGAAATAGTTAGAAAGCTTATGTAATATGTATAACCTCAGTGAGTATGTATTTGTGCAATTAACTTAGCATATTTGTAAAGTGTGTTTTAGTATAAGAACAATAGTACTGAGGGGATAAGTACGAGTTAGTAAGTATGTGAGATGACGTGATCAGGCGTGTGTGTGTGAATAAGAATAGTATGAATACAAGTGTAGAATTTTGTACGAGAATGAGCATATTTGCACATGTATTTAGTATCATGAGCATTGATATATGTGTATAAATGACAGAGATTATGTATGAGTAGTATATGCGTTGCACGAGCACATACGGAAAGGTATAACATGAGAAGGTAGAAAAATGATAAAGAATGTGTGCATGTATAGATAAATATAGACATGTATGAATGTAAGAAAGAGTTAGCATGTTTTAGTCTGAGTGATCATTTTGTGGATATTTGTGCATATAGTTATAGATGGAAACATGGCTAGAGTAGAGAAAAGCATGAGAAATGCATATATGCATGTTCATGTGTGCGTGTGTTTAAGATTTTATTAGTTGAGCAAACGTTAATAATGTTTTCAACAATTTCAAATGTTTTAAAGAAAGATTTCAAATGCTTTTGAGAAAGAATCGTATTTCAGAAAATGTTTTTATAGTTTGAGTCACAGATTATGATTTTATAGTTTTCGGGGCATGAGGTAAAAACTCACCCCAGTATGTAACTTCAGATACACTGGAATTGACGGACACAGATAGCATGTGCACATGTTGAGGACTGAGGGGACGCTCTCAGATCCTCCAGATGGGCTAGGGGACGGCGAGATGTAACGCCCCTAGACCCCCAGATTATGAGACAGTTGTGGCATGCTTTGGGGGACGGCGAGACGTAACGCCCCAGAGTCATGGTTTTGCACTTCTGCCTCCAGATAGGCGTATGGGGGGACGGCGAGACGTAACGCCTCCATGCGCCAGTTTTTCTACAGATACCCAGATACCAGTTTTCAAAAAGGAGTTTTGAAATATCAGATTTTTCAGAAAAATGGTTTTCTGAGATACAAAACCCAGAAAAAGTTTCAGTTATAGTTTTCAGATATGGATTATAGTTTTAAGATACAGTTCAGTTTTCAAATACGAATTATAGTTTTGAGATACAGTTCAGTTTTCAAATACGGATTATAGTTTCAAACACAGTTTTCAGCTTCCAGTTACAGTTTTCCGAAAGAGCTTTCAGAAGGATTTTCAGAAAATATTTTCTAAAAGCATAACATGTTAGAGCAGAGTAGAATTTACCATCAGGCATATATGTCATGGAGTCTAGTGATTCTTATGAGATACATATGGTAGTTAACAAAGCATCATAGCATGAGTATTAGATTCATACCGTTAACTTTGATTCATGATTTCATTATTATGCTTATGTATATATATGAATGATTTTGTGTGTAGCCTGTTCATATCAAAGTAACATGTATAGAATACAAGTACATAGTAGCATGGTCAGAGGCAATGGATTTGAACTTCGTAGTTTAAGATAAATGAATATAATGCTACTTAAGAATATATGTTGGTACATATGTATGCATCAGAAAATTATGATTTACAATGAATATATGTTCGACATTGTGAGCACGATATGCAGATGTTATAGAATTATGATTTATGAGGTACGTATGAGGTACGTATGAGGTTTGGTTTCGCGTTGCACTATAGAGCTTTATGAATTAAAGTAAGTGTGTAAGATTAGTAACATAATTGTAATGAAATGATGTAAGTGAATGACTTAATTCTAGACTGTATGTAAGTAATAAAAGGGGACGTGATGAGTAACTGTATGGCGGAAGCCGTATTGATGATACTTCTAATATTGAAAAAAATAAATAAATTGAGGAGTTAAGCAGAACTTGATGAATAAATATGGATTGAAATAAACAGAAGATAGAGTGTGTATGTGTGGGTTTAGACATATGATCAGTAGCTAGTAGCATGGTAATTAAATGGATAAAAGTTTTATGGTTAAATTTGACTGGTGTATAATTGCATGGTTACTTACTGAGTCATACGACTCACACCTTTTCCGTTGTCAGTTTTGCAAGTTTGTAGCAGTAGCTCAGTGAAGACTTTGAAGATGGTGGATCGCCCCATTTGCAGTCAAGGGAGTCCTGGGTCGAGCCTCACGGCCCTTTGTATAGCTTTTGCATTTGTATTTCGTTTGTATTGATCAAGTAATAGCATAGGTTATTTTGAGTTCTGGCCGGAGGCCAAGTATTTGCATTTGTTCTTTGAGTTCAGGCCTGAGGCCTTGTTTATGAATGTGTTGATTTTGTGTGTTTCCGGCCTGAGGCCGAGATTGTTGTGTTTCTTGTTGTTTGTGGATGCTGGCTACAGGCCAGGTTGCATGATGTTACGAATACATCATGCCGAAATTTCGGTAGATTCAGAGGCTTATGGAGATGGATTTAGCCTGTCTCCTGCCGGGCGTGCCTATCGGTAGCATCCTGGCCTAGCGGGATGTTACAAAAATGTATTCAATATTAATTCATGTTTAATTCTAAATTAAACAATTACACTTTCAATAGTGCCTTTAATGACTTGTTTCCGATCCAATCCAATGGGTCTCAAAGGCCCAATTAGCATCCAATACTATTCAATTAAATTCCAATGCTTTCAATTGATTCTTTAGGCATAGGCTTGACCATTATGGATCAAACCCAAAATGCCAAGGCCCAAGTTAGGAATCACCCTATGCCATAAAATCAATATAGGCCCATTAGGCCCAATTAAATTATTAAGGCTCAATGTCATATTTTTGGACTTTATGGAAATGGTTAGGCCCAAATATGATCCAAGACCAAAATTTGTCCCAACAAAGCCCATTTGCCCAAATAAAATAAATTAGATTAATATATCATTCCAAATTACATATTAATCCATTTCAAGTGTAATTAACATAATTAATTAATTAATCTAGTATTTCCAAAACGCTAATTAATCTAATTAATCATGTTTAACATCTAATTTATGTCAAACACAAATTAATCAAAATCAATCTTTCCAACATGTTTCATATCTCACGACAATGGCAACAAAATAACATCCAATTTGATTTCAATCCAATTAAATCAACATTCAACATCTAAGATCATTTCATGCCAATTAACATATCCAATTGTTAAAATTCAAAAAATCCACCATGAGCTACATCTAGGGTACCATTCGGCCAAGCTAACAAATTTGGGAAATTTTGATCCAATCATTTTTCAAATCCAATGATACACAACTGCAAGTCATCATCATCCAAGCATAACCAAACATCCAATTTTGCATTTTCATGCTCCAAGCAAAAATGCCCAAATTAAAGTCATGAACCCTAAAACCAAATCAAGCTTAGATCTCGCTCTGATACCATTGTTAGTGTCCTAGACATACCACGGGATCTCTAAGCGTGATTATTGTGTGAATTAATCAAGAAAGTTGCGGAATACTTACATTGATTTGGATGAGAAGTTTCAAAAATTTCTTTGAAGATGGAAGCTCCAAGCCATTTTTTAGTATTTCTAACACTTGGGTGAGTCTCCTTATCACCTTTATCAACTCCAAAAGTGCTAGCTTTTACAAATTTTGAAGAACAAAATTTTCCTTCCACGGTAGAGAGAGTTTCGGCCAAAGTAAGAAGGAGAATGAGAGAGTTTGGTTGCTGTGAATAGTAACCCTATTACACTTCCAAAGTCAACAAGTTAATTTATACTTAGGTTGTGTGTTGAATTTGGTTTGAGTGTAGTATAAGCAAAGTCAAGCCTTACTTGTCAACAAATCAAGCCTAACCACTTCCATCAAATGTCCTAATTTGATGTAAGTGAAGTGGGTCCCACCACTTTTAAATTCCAAATTAAGTCGGCTAATCCAACAAGCAACTTCGCTCGGGCCCGGGTTCGTTTAATTCCGAATAAACGAATTTGTCGTTGCGACATAATTAAATCCAATTTAATTAAATAATAATGACTAGAAAATTATTACGAAAGTCGCTTACGAATTAATTCTAAATTATTCGTTCGCCTGAATTAAAATCCAATTTTAATTCCGCTTTGAAATCCAATTTCATTTATTATATCCAATATAATATTTAATCGATTAATTCCAAATTAATCGTTCTCTCTTCTATCTGAATTTATCCCAGATAAATTCTTGCTGCAATTAATCCTATATTAATTTTCTCTCTATCATAATTAATCCCAGATTATTAGTTCGAGTCAAATGTCATCGGTGAATCTTTGGGAGGCGACCAGAGAGATCCCTGGATATGTTGGCAGTAAATACGGTCATCGGACTATTGAATACTTGCGTACCGGTACCACGTTCTTATCGATTTACAATACATGGTTGGCTTCTAGCAAAGCACCGTGCCTACCCAATTCTCCAGAAATATTCTTTTAAGGAATACAAGATCTTTATCAAGCATAGTATACATAGTATTACGTATTAAGATCCAAATCGGATATCACAGGTCTGGTCTGGGGCTGAAGTTGTGTCTGCCCCGTAGAAAATATATATCGGATCACTAGCAACTAGTCTCTTTATAATCGGAAAGTCATGACCTAGTCATACTTTCCCGATGGCTATAACACTATAGAGTACCAGTTCTGTATCCATGCGTGATCATCATCTCTATATGACTGAAGTGATACTTCCATCTTGACATCACACCCAATACACTACGATTCTCAGTAAACCCAGAAGAGGCATACACAAAACCTGTTAAAGCCTCGAACGACCAAAACCAAAGTATACTCATTGTCGCAAGTATTAGCGATGCAAGTCTCAGGTCAAGACCATATACACCTACCCTGATTCGGATTCCTATAGACACATAGTCATACTACCAATGGGATTCCGAGGGTTCTATCCAGAGCGAAGCTGTTCCCGTACCATCGGCAAACAGAACCTCCTATCACACTTGCATGAGTATCCAATACCTAAATATATTAGAACTATGTCGTTAAGCTTCCATAACGCGCACAAGTGTAATACTAGCATATTCTGCATTATCGATGTCCAGTCTCGATAATACTACGACTAGGGATATTTAATGAATAAACCTTACGTGGATTAATATTGTCTCATATCTTATTAATATGGTACTAATCATATGTACTTTTATCATTTATATATCCAGGTAATCCAATTACAAATGATAAAGGAGCAATTTCCTTTGTCACATAGTTAATTTTGTACAAGAACACCATGTTCTTTACAAAATAGAGATGTTATGGGTCATAATTATCCAACACCTTCTTATATACACAAGAATCATCTTCGTTTTGAATGAAACCATATTGTAATATGATATCATCAAAACATTGGTTCCAAGAATGCAATGTTTGCTTCAATCCATAAATGGATCGATTTAACTTGTAAACTTTGTTTGCATGTTTTGGCACGACAAAACCGTCAGACTGTTTTATATAAACATCCTCCAAAAGGTTTTTGTTAAGGAAAGCGGTTTTGACGTCCATCTGCCATATTTCATAATCGAAATATGCAGCAATAGCAAGCATTATCTGAATGGATTTAATCATGGCAACGGGTAAAAGGTTTCATCGTAATCGACACCATAGGTACATATTCATATCTAAATCTACTTATGGTATAAGAGTAATTACGAGACTGGGATGGTCTCTCTACCTCAGTCAACTAGTCGATGAATACGTATTTCTACATGGAAGTAAAATAACATAACATACACATTAGACATATTACTTTTATATCAAATTATAATCAATCTAATACAAGTAATTTGAAAAATCTAATAATTGTAAAGATGCATATAAAAAAAGGATAATGCTAACAAGTGCCCTTAGGGAACTCATTAACAATTACTAAAATGCCACTGTATTAATAGTAAGTCACAAAATTTTATGTATTCAAATGATATATGTCAATTTTCCTAGAAGAAAACAAATATTTTATAATAAACCAAAAAATACCCTGCAATTTTTTCAACCTTCTTCATTTATCCCCAAGAAATAATCCCCACATCAATCCAATTTTTTCAACCTTCATTTATTGCTTAATTTTCCCTCCATTTCATCTCTTTTTTCTTTTACTTTTCCCTCCAACTGATTATTTTTCCCAACACCTTTTTATCTCCCACCATTTTATAGTCTTTTTTATCATCATTCTTCTTTTTACGTAATTAGAAAAAATATAATTTAGTATAAATATTGACCACATTTTGGCGGTCATGATCCATGGACATGAAGCAAAAGTTCAATAAGTACATTCCATCAAATCTTCTCAAAAAACATGTTGTCAAAATGACAATATTAACAAAATATGTGTCATAATTTTTCTTTCACAATCTCAAAAAGCTTTCACCTAACATTTCAAATAAAATACCAGGTTCAATCCAATATCTACTGATGAAGTTTCTTTTTCTTATTTGCAATTTGAGGAAGCGCTACTATTCTTCTCCGGACATGTAGAGATGTTATGACCAATATGCTTACAAAGTCTACAAGACTTCTTTTGCTTTCCTAATTCTCTTCCACCTTTCATTCGTTTTTTCTTTGGACAACCTTTTGTATTCGACATTGGAGGACAAGAAATAAAACAATCTTCATCAATAACATCATTAACATCACCATTGATATTGGTTTCCTTGTCTACTAAATCTTCATCATTCAAAACTAACAATTCTTTTCCCTTTAGTGATGTTTCATAACTCACAACGTGATAATATATATATATATGTGGAATTTGGTGGCAATCTTTATGAAGAAATATCCTAAGTGTTGTTGGACAATTATGACCCATAGCATCACTATTTGTATAGAACATGGTGTTGTTGTACAAATTAACTATGTGACAAAGGAAATTATTTTTTTATCATTTGTAATTAGATTACCGGGATATATAAATGATAAAAGTCCATATGATTAGTTCCGGATTGATAAGATATGAGACAGTATCAATCCATGAAGGTTTAAACATTAAAACATCCATAGTCGGAATATTATCGAGATTGGACATCGATAATGCGGAATAGACTAGTATTGCACTTGTGAGCGTTGTGGGAGCATAACGGCATAGTTCTCATATATTTGGGTATTGGATACCCATGCAAGTGTAATAGGAGGTTGTGTTTATCGATGGTACGGAAACAGCTTCGCTCTGGATAGACCCCTCGGAATTCCATTGGTAGTATGACTATGTGTCTATGAAGTCTGAATCAGGGTAGGTGTATTTGGTCTTAACTTAAAACTTGCACCGCTAATACTTGCGGCAATCAATATACTTTGGTTTTGGTCGTCCAGGGCTTTAACCGGTTCTGTGTACGCCTCTTCTGGGTATATTAAGAATCGTAGTGTATTGGGTGTGATGTCAAGATGGAAGTATCACTCCAGTCATATGGAGATGATGATCATGCAGGATACGGAACTAGTACTCTTTAGTAATGCAGTCATCGGGATATTATGACTAGGTCATGATTATCCGATTATAGAGACTAGTTACCAGATATCCAATATGTGCTTCGTACGGGGCAGACACAATTCCAACCCCAGGCCTAGTGATGAGTGATAAATCTATCACTATTTCCCACTCATTTAACCTAATATTTTGTACAGTTTCTTGAGTTTTGTGAATATTCTAATGTGTTTTGTGTTATTTTGTAGATAAATAAAGTTTCAGGACATTCTGGAGGTGATTTGAGTGAAAATTGGAAAAATGGCATTTTGGTAATTTAGGCGCGACGCGCAAGACCTTGGCGTCGCGACGCCTAATATGCACCAAAGCTGCTAACGTGCGCCGGGTCAACGGGTTAGAATTTGAGAAGATTGACTTTGCTAACATGCGTCGTGCCACGTGTCATCATCACAGAGGATTCGCTAACATGCGCCGGGACACGTGTCACAAGCCTATTGTGCCGACACTCCGCGTGACACGTGTCATCTTCTCATTGGACCGAATCATCGACGAATCTTCTTCTGCCACGTGTCATCTTCTCATTGAACCGAATCTACCGCGTGCCACTTGTTGAATTCTTATTGGGCCGACGAAATCCGCATCAACAGTCAAAGTCAAACCGAGTGGACCAAGTCAACAGAGCCAGCGTCGCGACGCAAGAAGAATTTCGCGTCGCGACGCCAGACGCAAAATTTGCCTATAAATTGAGCTCGAGATTTCAGTTTTAGATGTACCATTCTCTCTCATTTCTTTGATGTAATAGGGAGTTCTCTCTCTAGTTTCTTTTAATTTAAGTTTTGTAATTTAATTTTAATTACGTTATGTAATAATAGTAATTTACTTTCTTTATTTTTACAGTGTTTACTATTCAACCATGAGGAGGTAACTTCCCTCTGCTAGGGTGAAAGGTAATTCTTTTACTATTGCTATTTAGATTAATCTCCCTTAAAAATAATATATTCACTATTTAAAATTTGACTTAAAAAGGATACCGCCATATTGGTCGGTTGGTATTCATTTTAAACTGATTTAAACCTGACTAATCAAGGATACCGCCTATATGGCTGGTTGGCAATTAAATTTTCTTACCGCCTATATGGCAGGTTCATGGACAAATCATACCGCATTTATGGCTGGTCGGACTTAATTTGAATTAATCAGGTTACCGCCTATATGGCTGCTTGGTAATGTTATCATAAGTTTATATATTATTTTATGGGAGATATCTAAAATAGTAAATAGTAAAAGTAATTCTTTTTACCTTAGCATTTTATTTTATTGTAATATTTACTTTTCAGTATTTACTTTACCGCATTTACTTTTCCGTATTTTTATTTTATGGCTTTTACTTTTAAGTTTTTACTAGCCCTAGCCATGTGTCATAACTAAGTTAGTATCTATCTTTGTGATGAATTTCAATATCACCGGTTTATAAGGGTTAGATTATAGTTTGGGGGTAATATAAAATTTATTTATTGAGTCTTAATCTTAATGCTTTTTATTAACTGGCCACTAATAAAATTGATTAGGTAAACTTAAAATGAACTAGACATAGGGATTTTAGGTTTGAGACCTTAGATTCAATAGCCCACGATCTTCCTTGAGGATAGATAACCCTTTAATAGATTTCCTTACAGGATAGACATATGCCTGTCGGGCGGGGGTATCCATAATTGGAACTTGATCTTAATGAATCCAGATAATTTGGTTGACATAGACATATGGTTCAATTGGGTTAAACTGGGTATTTGTGTCTGACCATCGACAGAGACTTTCACATAATTTAGTGTTCCAGGTTAATAAATCAATATATTACCCAACTATAAGATAACCACTTCATCTTTAAATAATATTGGAAAGATTTACAACCCTAGATAGTTGTTAATATTGAATTTTCTTAAAACCTACTTTCGAACAATTTTATTTTCTTGTTTTTAAATTTAGAATCGTCACCATTTCAAATCAATCAAACAACGTGTTAGATATTAGTAATCATTTGACCTCATAAAATTAATAGTTTAGATATTAAGTCCTCGTGGGATCAATATTTTTATACTACTTGAACGATACGTGCGCTTGCGTTATACGTGTGTGTTTACGCCGGTCAAGTTTTTGGCGCCGTTGCCGGGGACTTATTTATCTTTCACTATTAGTTTTAAGGTTAGATACCTTTACTTGTATCTAAATTTCTTTTTACTTATTTTTTTTGTTTTCTTGTGTTTCAGGTTCTCAGAAACTTCATGAGACGAACCAAAAGCTTTGAACTACGACCGCTTGACCCGGAAATTGAAAGAACCATCAGACAGTTGAGAAGGGAAAGGCGAGAAGGCCAAGAAGCTTTAGTCAACATGGAACCTGAACCTTTGGAGGTTGCACCACCAATTCCCATTCGAGACAGAACCATTCCGGTGGTTGACAGACTCATTTCTTGCATTGTACTTTCTTCATTACCAGCAAATGTGGGTAACATCAAAACATGCATTCAGATGATTCGGCAGTCAGTTCAGTTTGGGGGGAATGCAACTGAAGATCTTAATGCCCACATAAGTAACTTCCTTGAAGTTTGTGGCACTTTCAATTACAACCGAGAAGCTGAAGAAGCAATGAGACTGCGTGTTTTCCCATACTCCTTGAAGGACAGAGCTAAAGCTTGGCTACATTCACTACCAGCAGGTTCTATCACAACTTGGAACACTTTAGCCACCAAATTTCTTGCAAAGTACTTTCCACCAGCCAGAACTGGAAAATTAAGGAATGACATCACATCATTTGTACAACAAGACTCTGAAACTCTCTACGAAGCTTGGGAAAGGTACAAAGATTTGCTCCGGAAATGTCCTCACCATGAGATTCCAAAATGGCTTCAAGTCCAAACATTCTATAATGGACTTTCTGGAATAATGAGAATCACAATCGATGCTGCTGCTGGAGGAGCTTTAATGGCGAAAGGAGAGATCAAGCCTGTGACCTAATCGAAGAAATGGCCAACACAATTCCTTGTGGCCAACAGAAAGGAGTATGATCCAAAGAATTGCAGGAATTTATGAAAGTGGAGCCAATACAGCAGTCACGCCAAGCTAGATCAGATATGCAAATTCATGGAGACTCTTACCACTGGATCCACAAGTTCACCATATGGAGGAGCACCAGAGTCGAACCAACTTGAAGAAACGGTGAATTTTGTCAACAATTTCAACAGACAGAGGAACAATCCTTATTCCAACACCTACAACCCAGGGTGGAGGAATCATCCTAATTTTTCATGGAGCAACAATTCAGGCCAACAGCAGAACTATCCACCACCTGGATTCCAGCAACAGAACAAAGGCCAGGAGCAGGCAAATGAACCAGGAATAGCAGAAGTGATGGCTCAGTTAAAAACGTACGATGCTGTGATTCAGAGCCAATCAACTCTATTAAAGCACTGGAGAATCAAATTGGACAACTGGCCAATGCTCAGAGTTATAGACCATATGGTAATCTTCCTAGCAACACAGAGCCAAATCCAATGAACATGGGAAATGAGCAATGTCATGCCATCATGTTAAAAAGTGGTACTGAAATCAACAAAGATGTTGGAGCCAAAACAACTGCTGAGTAAGTTCCAAAAGAAACAGGGCAACAGACGGAGGAAAAAGAAGCAAAGGAAAAAGAACCACTCCACCTCCACCTTTTCCTCAGCGTCTTCAGAAAAACAAACTGGACAAGCAGTTTGCTCGTTTCCTGAAGGTGTTCAAAAAGCTGCACATCAACATTCCATTTGCAGAAGCCTTGGAAAAATGCCCAGCTATGTAAAATTCATGAAAGACATTCTTTCACGAAAACGGAGATTGGGAGATTACGAAACAGTAGCATTGACAGAAGAATGCAGTGCCATCATTCAGAGGAAACTTCCCCCGAAGTTGAAAGATCCTAGCAGTTTCACCATTCCGTGCATCATAGGAGAACATGACTTTGGTAGGGCTTTATGTGATTTAGGTGCGAGTGTTAACTTGATGCCTTTTTCTATTTTCAGGAAACTGCAGATTGGAGAAACAATGCCCACTTCAGTCTCTCTACAACTTGCTGATAGAACGCTCGTATTTCCAAGAGGCGTAGTTGAGGATGTGCTGGTCAAGGTTGACAAATTCATTTTCCCAGCAGATTTTATTGTCCTTGATATGGAGGAAGACGCAGACGTGCCAATCATCCTCGGGAGACTATTCTTGGCTACAGGTCGAACCATTATTGATGTACAAAAAGGAGAATTAACTATAAGAGTACAGGACCAAGAAGTAACATTCAATGTTTTCAAGGCCATGAATTTCCCAGATGATGAAAAGAAGGAGGAATGTTTCAGACTTGATGTGATACACAGTACCATTCAGAACTCCAATGCAATGCAAAGTTCAACTGACAAACTTAAAACATGTCAATTACCGGTGGAGCCTAAAGATAAAGCGTCTTTTGCACTAAAAGAGCCAATTCTTGCACTACAAGCAACAGAAGAGAAAAAGATCCACCAGCTCAACGAATTGGAGGAATTTCACAATCAGCCTTTTGAGGATGCCAAATTGTACAAAGAAAAAGGCAAGAAAAGACATGATGAGAAGTTAGTGCGCATACAACTGGAACCAGGGCAGAAGGTACTGTTAAACAACTTAAGGGTGAAATTCTTCCCATGGAAGCCAAAATCACGGTGGTCAGGTCCATTTGTGATCACCAAATTTTTACCAGATATAGCAGTTGAGATACATGATCCTGACTCCAACAAAACTTTCAAGGTTAAAAGCAAGCGTGTTAAGCACTACTTGGAAGAATTATTTGAGCAACAAAAAGAAAGTGTCACACTTTCAAATCCAGCCTAACAATCGAGAAGTCACGTCTAGCTGACGACGTTTAAACTTAACGCTCGCAGGGAGGTAACCCATGCAATTTGTGTATATATTGTAATCTGGTGTGTTTTATTTTTGTGTGTTTAGTTTTTGCAGGTAAAGTCATTTCACGATGGAAGAAGCTCTCGCAAATCTTCGCAAGCAATTTCCTTCTCTCCCTCAAAAATCTCTGATGAAAGTCTATAAAGCTCGCTTGGAACGAATGAGATTACTGATGATCAAAGGTATTCCTACTGACATTTGTTGGTTAATTGAAGCACGGGTTCGATTGGCAGGTGAGTCTTCTGACTCTTTTATTTCAAATCTGCCTGGTTTAGGAAAGAGCACATATGCTAAAAAAGAGAAGAGCCAAAAGAATGTGTGTTTGTTATAAATGTGCTCGTATGTTTTGTAATACTCGTTGTCGTTCTTTAGGAATGGTGTCTGATAACCACGAAGATAAGATTAATTTCATTAGTGATGGCTTGAGTAAGGAGTCTTTGAATGACATATCTAAAACTCTTGAGACGCATCACAGTGGATGTGTGTATCATGAAATTCGCATGTTATATGCACAATTCCAAAAGGAAAGACAACTGTTAAGTCTCGGGAATCTGACTCAAAAAGACCCTGTTTGCCAATTTATAAGAAAATTGGATGGGAAGCTTGTCTCTGACGCATAGACGTCAATCAAGCCGCTACTTTTCTTGTAAATATTATATCTCTTTGTTTTTTTCCTAATAATTGTGATTTGTTTTGTTAATTTCTTTTACTTTATCCGACAAGATCCAGATCTTTTTTACTATCACGATTTATTTTTCTGTTTAACTAATAATTGTCATTGGCAGGTACTAGTGCTATTATTTTACTCACCATTTTCAGGTATTATAAATTCAACTCATCATTGCACTTTTAAAGACATCCAGAATAAAACATGGAAGCCACTTCAAGAAGACAAGTTGAAAACATCTGTGTGTTTTGCAGTAGTAGTGTTGGTGTTAAGCCACAATACGTAGAGGCAGCACATGAATTGGATCGAGTCTTAGCTGCAAGGAATATGCACTTAGTATATGGCGGAGGCAATCTTGGACTAATGGGAATCGTTTCAAAAGCCGTACAGGAAGGAGGCAGTCACGTTTTGGGAATCATCCCAAAACCCTTTGGCAGAGGAAAATCTTATTGAACCATCAAACGGAGAGGAACTGATCGTGCCAGGTATGTCTGAACATTTGGTAGAAATGATTAACCCTGCTGATGCTTTTATTGCTTTGCCATGTGGCTTGGGTACATTGGAGGAAATTTTTATTGTGCTATCTTGGGCGAACCTGAACATAAACCAGAAACCAATTGGGTTGTACAACGTTGATGGATTTTATGATTTTCTTTATTTGTTTCTTGATGATGCCCGGAGAAATGGGTTCGTGTCAAAACCTTTAAAAGAACTCTCTTTACTGCCAGAACTGCTCCAGATCTAATAGACCAACTCTTAGCCTATGAACCACAAGTTGACCCTATCCTTTCAAAGATAAATTGGTCCGAGGACGATCGTGGTAAGAGGCGTCGTGTTAATCTGGATCTTAACCTTTATCTTTTCGTGTAGAATTTCAGCTAACCAGGTATTATCTTCTAAACTCTTCTTCTACTGTTTAAGACATTGGGGACAATGTCTCATTTAGGTTTGGGGGAGGAAATTAGTTGATCAGTACCTTGTTTTTAGTTTGTGTGTTGTTTTTATTTTTAGTCCAAAATTTTTCGAAAAATACAAAAAATTTGAAATTTTTTCAAAAATTACAAAAAATATTTTGCATTTTTGTGTTCTTATTTTGACTAAAAGGGTGAAATTCGTAAGAGATAGCTGAGTAAGGAGTTTCCACTCCTGAGACGTATCTCAAACCTATTTCGAAACAAGTTAATTTTTGTTTATTTCCTTTTAAATTATTTAATTTGTGAATTCTCCATAAAACTGACTAAAATGGATCTTTATATGCTCAGTCGACAGGTATTATCAACATACATATAAACATACGGACATGAGCTAAAATTGAAAAGTTTGTAATATTCAGTGCTCTAGTTTAATTGGAGGAAGCATCTCAAAAAACAATGGAGTAAAAAAAATAAAAAAATCTGAGATCTGAGTTATTAAGTCTGTAAGGGTGTTTTAACACCTGGTGCCCTAAAACCAACTGGTTTGGGAGTCACTGGCCCAAAGCTCGTTACATGGATCAAAGATGTTACCGAAAAAATATATATATCTGAAGTCTGAGTAATTAAGTTCGTAGGGGTGTCTTAACACATGGTGCCCTAAAGCCAACTGGTTTGGGAGCCACCGACCCAAAGCTCGTTACATAGACGGAAGGTATTGTATATAAAAAAAATGAAAGAAAAAATCAGAAAAATTCAAAAAAATTACTCAATTTCTACAAAAAGGTGTGAATTCTGATAAAACTTTAGGACAAAAATATTACTCTCTTATCAACTGCACTTATGACTGTTGTGGGCAAAAATGAGTTGATTAATATTTTGTTGGCTGTGTATATGGAGAATGGTAAATATAATCGGAGAACTTACTTATTCAGTAATTTAGAAAGAAAGAAAACAACTAGTAACTTGGAGTAGAAGTTTCACCTGATTAGTCATTAACTTCTTTATTCTATTTTCTCTTGTCTTTTTGCTTTTGTGTGCATTAGTTTTACTACCTTTTTACTTTTGTAAAATGTTTGTGGGTATCATTGCTGTAAACCCTCACGAGACTACAACTCGTCCACTAGGGACACCTAGGGGTTTAAAGGCTTGTTGCATACGCTAAATGCAAATGTGATCCCTATGAAAATGGCTTAGTTAAATTTTATTGTAAGTGTTATTTATGTTATTTTATTTTATGTTTTGCTCGAGGACTAGCAAAATATTAGGTTTGGGGGTGTGATGAGTGATAAATCTATCACTATTTCCCACTTATTTAACCTAATATTTTGTATAGTTTCTTGAGTTTTGTGAATATTTTGATGTGTTTTGTGTTATTTTGTAGATAAATAAAGTTTCAGGACATTCTGGAGGTGATTTGAGTGAAAATTGGAAAAAGGGCATTTTGGTAATTTAGGCGCGTCGCGACACGCAAGACCTTGGCGTCGCGACGCCTAATATGCACCAAAGCTGCTAACGTGCGCCGGGTCAACGGGTTAGAATTTGAGAAGTTTGACTTTGCTAACATGCGCCGTGCCACGTGTCACCATCACAGAGGATTCGCTAACATGCGCTGGGACACGTGTAACAAGCCTATAGTGCCGACACTCCGCGTGACACGTGTCATCTTCTCATTGGACCGAATCATCGGTGAATCTTCTTCTGCCACGTGTCATCTTCTCATTAAACCGAATCTACCGCGTGCCACGTGTTGAATTCTTATTGGGCCGACGAAATCCGCGTCAACAGTCAAAGTCAAACCGCGTGGACCAAGTCAACAGAGCCAGCGTCGTGACGCTAGAAGGAATTTGGTGTCGCGATGCCAGACGCAAAATTTTCCTATTAATTGAGCTCGAGATTTCAGTTTTAGATGTACCATTCTCTCTCATTTCTTTGATGTAAATAGGGAGTTTCTCTCTCTAGTTTCTTTTAATTTAAGTTTTGTAATTTAATTTTAATTATGTTATGTAATAATAGTAATTTACTTTCTTAATTTTTACAGTGTTTACTATTCAACCATGAGGAGGTAACTTCCCTCTGCTAGGGTGAAAGGTAATTCTTTTACTATTGCTATTTAGATTAATCTCCCTTAAAAATAATATATTCACTATTTAAAATTTGACTTAAAAAGGATACAGCCATATTGGTCGGTTGGTAATTCATTTTAAACTGATTTAAACCTAACTAATAAAGGATACCGCTTATATGGCTGGTTGACAATTAAATTTTCTTACCGCCTATATGGCAGGTTCATGGAAAAATCATACCGCCTTTATGGCTGGTCGGACTTAATTTGAATTAATCAGGTTACCGCCTATATGGCTGCTTGGTAATGTTATCATAAGTTTATATTTTTTTTTTATGGGAGATATCTAAAATAGTAAATAGTAAAAGTAATTCCTTTTACCTTATCATTTTATTTTATTGTAATTTACTTTTCAGTATTTACTTTTCCGTATTTTTATTTTATGGCTTTTACTTTTAAGTTTTTACTAGCCCTAGCCATGTGGTCATAACTAAGTTAGTTATCTAGGGTTGTGATGAATTTCAATATCACCGGTTTATAAGGGTTAGATTATAGTTTGGGTAATATAAAGATTTATTTATTGAATCTTAATCTTAATGCTTTTTATTAACTGGCCACTAATAAAATTGATTAGGTAAACTTAAAATGAACTAGACATAGGGATTTTAGGTTTGAGACCTTAGATTCAATAGCCCACGATATTCCTTGAGGATAGATAACCCTTTAATAGATTTCCTTACAGGATAGACATATACCTGTCGGGCGGGGGTATCCATAATTGGAACTTGATCTTAATGAATCCAGATAATTTGGTTGACATAGACATATGGTTCAATTGGGTTAAACTGGGTATTTGTGTCTGACCATCGACAGAGACTTTCACATAATTTAGTGTTCCAGGTTAATAAATCAATATATTACCCAACTATAAGATAACCACTTCATCTTTAAATAATATTGGAAAGATTCACAACCCTAGATAGTTTTTAATATTGAATTTTCTTAAAACCTACTTTCGAACAATTTTATTTACTTGTTTTTAAATTTAGAATCGTCACCGTTTCAAATCAATCAAACAACCTGTTAGATACTAGTAATCATTTGACCTCATAAAATTAATAGTTTAGATATTAAGTCCTCGTGGGATCGATATTTTTATACTACTTGAACGATACGTGCGCTTGCGTTATACGTGTGTGTTTACGCCGGTCACCTAGCACGTGACATCCAATACTGGATCGCAATACGCAATACGATGTATACTACGCCTGATACAGATTACATATTCCTTTAAGAATATTTCTGGAGAATTGGGTAGGCACGGTGCTTTGCTAGAAGCCAACCATGTCTTGTAAATCGGTAAAAACGTAGTACTAGCTACGTACGTGTTCGGATAGTCCGATGACCGGATTTACTGCCAACATATTTAGGGATCTCATGGGTCGTTTCCCGAAGATTCACCGATGACGTATGACTCGCATATTATTAATCTGGGATTAATTAGTAGAGAGAGAAAATTAATCTAGGATTAATTACGGAGATATTTTATCTGGGATAAAATATTATTTAAAGAGAGAGAACGATTAATTTGTAATTAATCGATAAAATAATATATTCGATATATTAAACGAAATTAGATTTCGACGCGGAATTAAAATTGGATTTTAATTCGGACGAACGAGTTAATTTAGAATTAATTCGTTAGCGACGTGAATAGTAATTTTGCTAGGCATAATTATTTAATTAAATTTGATTTAATTACGTCGCAACGGAAAATTCGTTAATTTGGAATTAGCGAACCCGAGCCCTGGAATGTTTGCGGGCCCACTCGTATTTTGAATAAAGTGGGGCCCACAAGTCACATCACGCGTCACATCATTAGTCATTCATGTGATGGGTGTCTTGTCACCTTTTTGGTGATTGACAACTTGTCAATTTTTGAATGATGGAAGTAGATGGAAGGCTTTATTGCCTTGTACCTTTTTGACTTTGGATTTTTGGTATTATATTTTAGAAATCCAAATACACAATAAAAACCAACCCATCTTCTTCTCTCCCTCTCTCCCTCTTTCGGCCAAGGAGCCATTTTTCTCTCTATTGCTTCTCTTTGCCGAGAACAACAATAATGAACAAGGAAAGATTTGTGGCAAATTTTTCCATAATGCTAGCACATACAAGGGGTCTTACAAAAGTGATAGGTAAACCCATTCATGAGCATGGAATCACACACAAAGCTTGGAGCTTGGGGAGCACAAAACGGGAGGCATTGCCGAGAGCTTCAAGGATGAAGAAATTTTTTGTGTTTCATCGCATCGCAAAGCCGATCAAAGTGAGTATTCCGCAACTTTACTTTGATGTATTCACATGTTTTCATTGCTTAATTGATCTTGGGATGACTTAGAAAACCCAACAATGGTATCAGAGCCTTGATTAAGCATGAAATGATTTAGGGTAAAATTTGGGTAAAATTGATTTAAGCATGATTTGATGAAATTGATTGTTTGAATATGCTTGAATGATGATAACTTAGAGTTATGCATGATCAATTTGATGAAAATTGAATTGGATTAATTTTTCCCCAATAAGTAGGCTTGGCCGAAAGTTGAGAAGCCATAATGTCATGGTGATTTTTGTTTTTTGATCATTGGATGAGTTGAAAGATTTGGGAAATGTTGATTTGAGATTCAATTGGATTGAAATCAGAATTGGACATTAAAAACCCTAAATTGCCGTGACCTAGTTAGCATGGAAATGAATTGATTTTTTGATTCAATAATGTTGGACATGTGTTGATGATGATTAGCATGATTAATTATGTAAATAGGTATTTTGGAAATGTTGATTTAAGTAATTAATTATGGCATATACACTTTAGTTAATTAAATTGTGAAATTTGAAATTTTGGAATTTAATTAGTTGGGCTAAATTTGGAATTGGGCTAATAAAGTTGTATTTGGGCTTAATGGGCTTGGTTGGGCCAAGTTTGGTTTAGGTTAATTGGTTGGATCCAATTGGGCCTAAAACCATTTCCATAAAGTCCAAATATGATTAAATGGGCCTTTAAAATTTTAATTGGGCCTAATGAGCCTAAATTGATTTTTGGCAAAAGGTTGATTCCTTATTGGGCTTTGGTTGCCAAAGTCCATGCCTTATAAATTAATTGAAAGCCCATTGGACTTTAATTAAATTGACATTGGATGTTAATTGGGCTTTGAGACCCGTAATGATTAGATTTAGAATCTAAGTCGTAAAGGCACATTAATAAAGTGTAATTATTTAATTGGAATTAAATAAAGAATTAGTATTGAATGCAAATTAAATTGGATTTAATATTATAGTTTAATATAATTCGAGAATTTGCACTTTGAGTATTTATTCTTAAAACGAGTTGGACTCGCGCAAATCAAATCGTTGTTTGAACATTGGATGGTCATTAATTTCAGATTAATTAATTGGATTAGATTGATTGATAACATGCTTTGTGTGAATACATGGATGTGATGTATGAATATTGTATATCAAATGGATATTAGATAGGTGAGGGCAATTTTGGAAATTGTTATAATAAATTTAGAATTTATTAAATTGGACTTGCGTGCCCAGCCTATTACCTCTTGACTCTTTGTATTTCTCTTTTCACCTATTCCCCTCAATGTAAATGAGGTTTCTTTAGAAGTGTTATGTAATTGGGTAGAAGTAAGATTTGTGCTAGCGGGAGAGAGGAAATGGAGAGATTTTTTCTAGGAACAAGTTTTTTTTAAATATCCATCTGCATATCATTATTAATTTATTTATCGCGCCTTATTATTCTTTTAGAATGCATACTTAAGGGTGTATGATGAGACTGTAGGCACTGCATTTTTGCATGTAAGTCCCGATGATGAGCCTCGTGCGGAGGCACTACCTTTTAAGTCGCGGAAGTCACGGGAAATGGACGTCGAAAGGGAAAAGTCAAGAATTGACATATTGTTGGACTTAATTCGCTTGTCTAGCTTCGGGTTTGCTCGTTGGACCTTCGTTTCAAAATTATCCTTGGCCCAAAACCCCCACAAACCACACACCAAGCCCACCAAAAATGGATCAAATTCAAACCCTAAACATAAAGCCCTCTCACGCCCAAGCTCCCCCCAAATCCCTATCCATTCACGCCTAAAAAGACCCTTCAACCAGCCCCAACCTCATGCATAAAATAGCCCTCAACCAGCCCCAACCTCACGCATACAATACCCCAGAAACAGCCCCCAAATTCACGCCAAAATACCCCTGGAACAAGCCCTCCATTCACGCTACAAATCAACAGCCCATTAACGCATCTTAATCCCACATCGACTAAAAGCAACCTTCACTCAACTCATTCACGCAACGGGTGGCAATAAGACAAAACAGTGAAAACATTGAATCAGTGAAAATAGTGAAAACAGCAGAAACAGCGGACCAGTGAAAATAGCAGAAACGATACCCCTTCCGGCACCGTGAAACGCACTCTTGAAAATTGACTTAAAAGGTAAGACCTGAGGGCACCCTTTATTAGATTTTATTTTGTTTGTCCTGGACACGGCATGCTCGGTTGACGTGGAATACGTCCAACCGGGTATGCAACGTCCTACATTGAGAATGACCAAATTCCTTGGTCACATATTTATTATTATGCATGTGTTAATTTAAGATATCAATGAGTTGTGTGTTTATCGCTTTCCTGACTTATTTTTAAAGCATGCAAACTTAGATTTAGGTCGTATAGGAATTTAGACGTAGATTACTTTTGCAAATGTATGTTGCGTAGACTTGGTAAAAATTGCACAAATCCGTTCATTACAAATGACATAAGTAAGGGACCTTTCCGAACCCAACGGTTTGAGGTCTTCCCTTGCGAGGAGTGAGTGCGGCCTTAAATCATTTCCCAGTTCACACTGGGTGGCGACTCCTTTATTCTCCGATTTAGTCCCCCACGGGCTACTCTGTACTCCTGACCGGGCCGCGAGCCTGGAACAGCGTTGCCGATTTCTGTGCTCTACAGTCTGGTGACTCCATTGGGGATAGAGAATCGGCCCCAAAATAATATCTTGTAATGTTTGTGATTTGTGCTTTAATTAACCATGTCTATTGTGGGTTTAGGTAGTTTAATCAAAGGCAATTATTAAGCCTAGGTGATGGTTTGGTTTCTTCATTCATTCATTACCTTTCTATAAGGAAAAGTTGTGAAGGCACATAGATAATCATTCACCCGTAGCTCACTGTGATGTACTAATTTGGAGGACTTGTTGTTTATTCCTGTCACCAATGCGATAAGAGCCTAAGAGGCTTGGGTATTTAAGAGAGTTCGCTCCACCCTCCCTCTGGGGAATCTACAATAGGAAATCCATTTGACAGTTAGTCACATACCGTAACTCGTTGGCACGTACCGTAAGGTATAAAAAAGGTGCGATCACTTGGTCGCTCGAACCCTTGGGTGGGGAGTCCTAGTTGTAGGCAATCCTTCGTCAGAGAGAGCCCTTGTTTACACTCCTGAAACCTACATGTGAACCATAGTTGTATGACCAGTAGGAATTATTTGCTTATGTTTATGTTTTGGACCATCGTCATTTGGATCCAGTTGGACTTCTTGTCAAGCGATATGAACTTGTTAGGCCATTTAAACTGGGACGAGTTTGTGTCCTTTGAAAATTGGGCCAAAAGTTTCTAAAATGCCGATGGGCTGTTTTGTGTTTAGGCCTCTCACCATTTGAAGTTGTTGAGCCATGTTATCGTAAAAGTATAAACTTGTTGGGCCTTTTCAACTGGGATAAGTTTGTACCGCGCAATAGTATGATTGAATGGTTAAAATGATAATAGGCTGACTGATATATTCCATACATCGTATGCATCTCATGCATCTCATGCATACACGCATCATGCTAACCCAATGTGTCTTAAAAGCCATCATAGATATCCGTTGGGTTAGAGATTAAAAATAAAAAGTTTGTCAAAAAGAGTTTAGCAAACATGGATATCGGGGAAAAAGAAATTGAGAAATAGAAAACTATACGATAAGGAAGAGAAGACCGAGCAGTCACCAAGGGAATTGGCGGAAGACCTAACCCGACGAATAGGAAATTCATTCATGCATGCATGCATACATGTAACGCACTTGGATTATTTTTGTGTTTTGTTGTTTTGTATTCATAGGTTTCAAAGAAAAAAAAAGGAGAGAGAAGTATTTGATATCTAAGCATATGTCTGGTGATGACATTGTTTGATGTAGGGAGAAACCTTAGAAATGATAAGTGCAAGATCTGCTCTCATCTGGTATTTTGAATGGATTGATTTCAGCTATACTCGTGAGCACTTGATTACGGGATCTCAGCAATAGAAGCCTGAGTGGTTGGCAAGATGACTAGTTGAAGAGATGGTGGATAAGTGAATGACCGTTTGCTTGGATGTTCACCCTGGTTTACTGATGCTACGATATATAATATTGTTGGAAACAAAGAAAAAGTCTCTGCAATGAAAAGAAAAGAAAAGGAAAAAAATAGACCACCTATAACCGATAAGGGTGAAGCTACCCATGGGTGAGTACTAGGACCAACATGAGGAGAAATGCTACCTTAAAGGGTAGGTGTGTCAAAAAAAAAGAGAAAATGAAAAAAGAAAGAAAAGAAATAGACAAAAGAAAAAAGAAGAAGACCATATCATGTTGAGTATGACGAAGTAATCACATAATGTGATTAAGACATCCAGGTTGGTTAGACCCACCGATCTGATTCTCCGAAGATGAAATCATCGAGTTAGCTTACTTAAGGAATAAGCTGTGAAAGAGCCTTGGCACACACACACTAGGAGACTAGTTAAGATCACTCATTCAGACAAGCGGATCTGAGTGTATTAAGTACTTTGAAGGTCTTCGGTTTTGACGCGAAGCATCCGTTGAGGACGAAATATGCTTAGCTATCAGGATTATCTCATGAGAGGCAATATAGTATGTTGGAATGAACCATCAATCATCAGCATCAGTTTTGGGGATGAGTCCCGGGGTCGAGGCCACACACATGCATCCGTATCAGTTTTGCCGGGTATGGCACTCTGGGGCGGCCCACACAACATCAGTATCAATTCAGTTTTTCGGTATGGCACTCGGGTATGGAGACATCAGTTTCAGTTTTCCCAGGTATGGCACTCCGGGTTTGGAGACATCAGCATCAGTTTTGCCGGGTATGGCTGACCGGCGTAAACACACACGTATAACGCAAGCGTACGTATCGTTCAAGTAGTATAAAAAGTATCGATCCCACGAGGACTTAATACCTAAGTTATTAATTTTATGAGGTTAATTGATTACTAGTATCTAACAGGTTGATTAATTGATTTGAAATAGCGACGATTCTAAATTTAAAGACAAGTAACTAAAATTGATTGAAAGATATTTTGAGAAAATTCAATATTAAAACTATCTAGGGTTGTGATTTATTCCAATATTATATAAAGATAAAGTGGTTATTTTATAATTGGGTAATATATTGATTTATTAACCTGAAACACTAATTTATGTAAAAGCCTCTTCCGATGGTCAATTACAAATACCTAGTATAATCCAATTGAACCATATGTCTATGTCAACCAAATTACCTAGATTCATTACGATTAAGTTCCAATTAAGACTACCCCCGCCCGACAGGTATATTCCTATCCTGTAAGGAAATCTATTGAAAGGGTTATCTATCCTTAAGGAAGATCGTGGGCTATTGAATCTAAGGTCTTAAACTTAAAATCCCTATGTCTAGTTCATTTTAAGTTTACCTAGTCAATTTAATTAATGGCCAGTTAATTAAAGAGCATTAAGATTAAGACTCAATAAATAAATCTTTATATTACCCAAATTATAATCTAACCCTTATAAACCCGTGACATTGAATTTCATCACAAACTAGATATTAACTTAGTTATGACACATAGCTAGGGCTGATAAAAACTTGAAAATAAAAGACATAAACTGCTGAAAAGTAATTGCGATAATGAAAATGCTGAAAAGAAAATTACAAATGAAATAAAATGCTAAGGTAAAAGGAATTACTTTTAATATTACTAATTAGATATCTCCCAATAAAATAATATATAAACTTATGAAATTATTTAATCAACCGACCAATCTGGCGGTATCCTGATTAAGTCCAATTAAGTCCAACCAGCCATATAGGCGGTAATATTTGTCCATAATCCAGCCATAAAGGCGGTACCAAAATTAAATTACCAACCGACCAATATAGCGGTATTCCTTGATTAGTCAGGTTTAAACCAGATTAAAATTAAATTACCAACCGACCAATATAGCGGTATTCCTTTATTAATCAGAATTTTAAATAGTAAGTATATTATTTTTAAGGGAGATTAATCTAAATAGCAATAGTAAAATAATTACCTTTCACCTTAGCATAGGAAGTTACCTCCTCATAGTGAATAGTAAAACTGTAAAAGTAAAGAGAAGTAAACTATTATTATTACAAAAAGTAATTAAAATTAAATTACAAAAGTAAAAAATTAAAACTAAAATATTCTAGAGAGAGAAACTCTCGCTTTACACGGATTAGAAGAGAGAGAATGGTACACTGAAATCTGAAATTTCGCGTCTATTTATAGGCAAATTTTTCACTGTTTCAGCGTCGCGACGCCAAAGCCTCAGCGTCGCGACGCTGGATTTTGTCGACGTGGCACAATGAGGAGATGACACGTAGCAATCGGATACGAGGATAAGGTTGACACGTGTAATGGCGGCTGGAACTCAATTATGAAGCTGACGTCATTGATGACGTGTCACTATTCATGACGTCATTGGTGACGTCACTCTGTTGATGTGGAAGACAACGTGGCGACACGTGGGGCGGCGGCCGTCAGACGAATGAGAGGTTGACACGTGTCGCGCTGTGATTGGCTGATGATGACATGGCATGTTGACTCGGTTGACTTGCTGATGTGGCTGCTGATGTGGACGATGATGTGGCGACACGTAGGATGACACGTGGGGCGGTGGCCGTCCAAGCAATAGGATTTCGACACGTGGCACGGCGCATTTTAGCATCTCTGTTGTGATGGTGACACGTGTCACGGCGCACGTTAGCAAAGTCAACTTTTCTCAGATTCTGGTTTTGTGGACCCGGCGCATGTTAGCAGATTCGGCGCACGCTGGGCGTCGCGACGCGCAGTGTTCCAGCGTCGCGACGCACAAGAGACGAAAATATCCCTATTGACGCATTTTTGTCCGGTTTTGCCCCAAATTGCCTCCAGTGCTGTCCAAACTTTATTTATCTGCAAAATAACAATAAAACACATCAAAATGTTCATAAATCTCGAGAAACAATACAAAACATTAGGTCAAATGAGTGAGAAATAGTGATATAAATACCACTCATCACACCCCCAAACCTAACATTTTGCTAGTCCTCGAGCAAAATACAAAATGAAATAACATAATAAAATTTAACTAAGCCATTTTCGTAGGGATCACGGTTGCATTTAGCATATGCAACACGCCTTTAAACCCCTAGGTGTCCCTAGTGGACGAGTGTAGTCTCGTGAGGGTTTACAGCAATGATACCCACAACATTTTACAAAAGTAAAAAGGTATTAAAACTAATGCACACAAAAGCAAAAAGACAAGAAAAGAGAATAAAGAAGATAGTAACTAATCAGGTGAAACTTCTACTACAAGTTACTAATTGTTTTGTTTCTTTCTAAATTACCGAATAAGTAAATTCTCCGATTATTTTTACCTTCTCCATATACACAGCTAACAAAATATTAATCAACTCATTTTTGCCCACAACAGTCACAAGTGCAGTTGATAAGAGAGTAATATGTTTGTCCTAAAGTTTTATCAGATTTCACATCTTTTTGTAGCAATGGAATAATTTTTCTGATTTTTCTGATTTTTTCTTTGATTTTCTGAATTTTGACTTTTTATTTATATACAATACCTTCCGTCTATGTAGCGAGCTTTGGGTTGGTGACTCCCAAACCAGTTGGCTTTAGGGCACCAGGTGTTAAGACACCCCTACGAACTTAATTACTCAGACTTCAGATATGAATATATTTTTACAGTATCTTTGATCCATGTAGCGAGCTTTGGGCCAATGACTCCCAAACCAGTTGGTTTAGGGCACTTGTGTTAAAACACCCTTACAGACTTAAAACCCGGATCTTGGATACTTTATTTTTGTACATCAGAAATTTTTTTTTTTTTTTTTTTTTTTATTCCATAACTATGTAGATGAGCTTCCTCCAATTAAACTAGAGCACGGAATATTACAAACTTTTCAATTACAACTCATGTCTGTATGTTACTATGTATGTTGATAATACCTGTCAAATGAGCATATGAAGATCCATTTTAGTCAGTATTATGGAGAATTCACAAATTAAATAATTCAAAAGGAAATAAACAAAAATTAACTTATTTCGAAATAAATGGTTTGAAATACGTCTCAAGAGTGGAAACTCCTTACTCGGCTATTTCTTACCAATTCACCTTTTTAGTCAAAATTAAAACACAAAAAAATGCAAAATATTTTTGTAATTTTTGATAATTTTTCAATTTTTTTGTATTTTTCGAAAAATTTTGGACTAAAAATAAAAATAACAATACAAACAAGTACTATTAACTATACCTCACCCCCAAACCTAAATGAGACATTGTCCCCAATGTCTTAAACAGTAGAAGAAGAGTTTAGAAAAAATACCTGGTTAGTTGAAATTCTACAGGAAAATTACAGGTTAAGATCCAGATTAATTCGACGTCTCTTACCACGATCGTCCTCGGACCAATTTATCTTTGAAATGATAGGGTCAACTTTCGGTTCATAGGCTATGAGTTGGTCAATTAAATCTGGAGCAGTTCTGGCAGTAAAGGGAGTTCTTTTAAAGGTTTTGACACGAACCCATTTCTTCGAGCATCATCAAGAAACACACAAAGAAAATCATAAAACCCATCAACGTTGTACAGCCCAATTGGTTTCTGGTGTATGTTTAGGTTCGCCCAAGATAGTACAATAAAAATTTCCTCCAATGTGCCCAAGCCACCTGGCAAAGCAATAAAAGCATCAGAACGGTTAATCATTTCTACCAGTCGTTCAGACACATACCTGGCACGATCAGTTCCTCTCCGTTTGTTGGTTCAATAAGATTTGCTTCTGCCAAGGGTTTTGGGATGATTCCCAAAACATGATTGCCTCCTTCCTGTACGGCCTTTGAAACAATCCCCATTAGTCCGAGATTACCTCCGCCATATATTAAGTGTATATTCCTTGCGGCTAAGACTCGACCCAATTCCTGTGCTGCTTCTATGTATTGTGGTTTAGTACCAACCGTACTACCGCAAAACACACAAATGTTTTCAACTCGTCTTCTTGAAGTGGCTTCCATGTTTTACTCTGGATATCTTCAAATGTGCAATGATGAGTTGAATTTATAATACCTGAAAAGGGTGAGTAAAAATAGCACAAGTATCTTCCAAAGGACGATTAGTAGCAAAATAGTAAAATAGATCGTGATAGTCAACAAGATCTGGATCCTGTCGGAGAAAATAAAAGAAAACAACAAAACAAATCACAATTATTAGGAAAAGACAACAAAGAGATAATATTTACAAATAACGGGCTTGATTGACGTCTATGCGTCAGGGACAAGCTTCCCATCCAATTTTCTTATAAATTGGCAAACAGGGTCTTTTTGAGTCAGATTCCCGAGACTTACTGTTGTCTTTCTTTTTGAAATTGTGTATGTAATCTGTGAAAGGCTATATGAACATGTCCACTGGGATGCGTCTCAAGAGTCGAAGATATATCATCTAAAGACTCCTTACTCAAGCCATCCCTAATGAATTCAATTTTGTCTTCGCGATTAATAGACACCATTCCTAAAGAACGACAACGAGTGTTGCAATTCCATCGTGCACATTTGTAACAAACACCCATTTGTTTAGCTCTACGTTTCTTTGCATAGGTGCTTCTTCCAAAACCAGGCAGATGTGAAATAAAAGATTCAGAAGACTCACCTGCCAATCGAACTCGTGCTTCAATTACCCAACGAATATCATTGGGCACACCATGGATCGTCAGTAGTCTCATTCGTTCCAAGCGAGCTTTGTAAACTTTCAATAGAGATTTTTGTGGGAGAGAAGGAAATTGCTTGTGAAGATTTGCGAGAGCTTCTTCCATCTTGAAATGACTTAATCTGCAAAAACTAAACACACAAAATTAAATCACACCAAATCACAATATATACAAAAATTGCATGGGTTGCCTCCCTGCGAGCGCTAAGTTTTAAGTCGTCAGCTAGACGTTACTTCTCGAACGTTTATGCTGGATCTGAAAGTGTAACACTTTCTTTTTGTCGCCCAAATGATTCTCCCCAGTAGTGCTTGACACGCTGACTGTTAACTTTGAATGTGTTGTTGGTATTGGGATCCAGTATCTCAACGGCTCATATGGTAAAACCTGAGTGATTACAAATGGTCCAGACCACCTAGATTTCAACTTCCAGGGAAAAGTTTCAACCTCGAGTTGTACAAACACTGCTGTCTTGGTTCCAACTGTCTGTGCACTATTTTTCGGTCATGCCATTTCTTTGTCTTTTCCTTGTATAATTTGGCATTGTCATAAGCCTGTAGGCGAAATTCCTCCATTCGTTGAGCTGGTGGATCTTTTTCTCTTCTGTTGCTTGTTGTGCAAGAATTGGCTCTTTCAGTACAAAAGACACTTTATCTTCAGGCTCCACAGGCAATTGACATGTTTTAAGTTTGTCAGTAGAACTTTGCATTGCATTGGAGTTCTGAATGGTACTGTGTATCACATCAAGTCTGAAACATTCCTCCTTCTTTTCATCGTCTGGTAAATTCATGGCCTTGAAAACATTGAATGTTACTTCTTGGTCCTGTACCCTCATGGTTAATTCTCCTTTTTGTACATCAATAATGGTTCGACCTGTAGCCAAGAATGGTCTTCCGAGGATGATTGGCACGTCTGCGTCTTCCTCCATATCAAGGACAAAAAATCTGCTGGAAAAATGAATTTGTCAACTTTAACCAGCACATTTCAACTACTCCTCTCGGAATACGAGTGTTCGATCACAAGTTGCAAAGAGACTGAGGTAGGCATTGTTTCTCCAATTTGCAGTTTCCTGTAAATAGAAAAAGGCATTAAATTAACACTTGCACCTAAATCACATAAAGCCTTACCGATGTAATGTTCTCCAATGATGCATGGACTGTGAAACTGCCAGGATCTTTCAACTTCGGGGGAAGCTTCCTCTGAATGATGGCGCTGCATTCTTCCGTCAATGCTACTGTCTCGTAGTCTCCCAATCTCCGTTTTCGTGAAAGGATGTCTTTCATGAATTTGACATAACTGGGCATTTGTTCCAAGGCTTCAGCAAATGGTATGTTAATGTGCAGCTTTTTGAAAATCTCCAAGAAACGAGCAAACTGTTTGTCCAGTTTGTTTTTCTGAAGACGCTGAGGAAATGGTGGAGGTGGAGTGATCTGTTCTTTTTCTTTTTCCTTTGCTTCTTTTTCTTCCATCTGTGGAACTGCATCTTTTGGAACTTCCTCAGCAGCTGTTTTGACTCCAATATCTTTGTTGATCTCAGTACCACTCTTTAAGGTAATGGCTTGACATTGTTCCTTCCCTCGGTTCTTTGGATTTGGTTCTGTGTTGCTGGGAAGATTACCTGGTGGTCTGTAACTCGAGCATTGGCCAGTTGGCCGATTTGATTCTCCAGTGCTTTGATGGAAGCTGATTGGCTCTGAATCATGGCTTCGTATCTTTTAGTTGAGCTAACATCTCTGCCATCACTGGTTCATTTGTCTGCTCCTGGCCTTTGTTCTGTTGCTGGAATCCAGGTGGTGGATAGTTCCGCTGTTGGCCTGAATTGTTGCTCCATGAAAAATTAGGATGATTCCTCCACCCTGGGTTGTAGGTGTTGGAATATGGATTGTTCCCCTGCCTGTTGAAATTGTTGACATAATTCACCGTTTCTTCATGTTGATTTGATTCTGGTGCTCCTCCATATGGTAACTTGTGGATCCAGTGGTAAGAGTCTCCATGAATTTGCATATTTGATCTAGCTTGGTGTTGACTGCTGTATTAGCTCCAACCTCATATATTCCTGCAATTCTTTGAATCAAACTTCTTTCAGTTGGCCACAAAGAGTTGTTGTTGGCCATTTCTTCGATTAGTTCCCAGGCTTGATCTTCACCTTTTGCCATTAAAGCTCCTCCAGCAGCAGCATCAATTGTGGTTCTCATTATTCCAGAAAGCCCATTGTAAATGTTTGGACTTGAAGCCATTTTGGAATTTCATGGTGTGGACATTTCCGGAGTAAGTCTTTGTACCTTTCCCAAGCTTCATAAAGAGTTTCTGAGTCTTGTTGCACAAAGGATGTGATGTCATTCCTCAGTTTTCCGGTTCTGGCTGGTGGAAAATACTTTGCAAGAAATTTGGTGGCTAAGATGTTCCATGTTGTGATAGAACCTGCTGGTAATGAATGTAGCCAGGCTTTAGCTCTGTCCTTCAAAGAGTATGGGAAAACACGTAGTCTCATTGCTTCTTCAGCTTCTCGGTTGTAATTGAAAGTACCGCAAACTTCCAGGAAGTTGCTGATGTGGGCATTAGGATCTTCAGTTGCATTTCCTCCAAACTGAACTGACTGTCTGCATCATCTGAATGCAAGTTTTGATGTCACCCGCATTTGCTGGTAATGGAGGGAGTACAATACATGAAATGAGTCTGTCAACCACCGGAATGGTTCTGTCTCGAATGGGAATTGGTGGTGCAATCTCCAAAGGTTCAGGTTCCATGTTGACTAAAGCTTCTTGGGCTTCTCGCCTTTCTTCTCAACTGTCTGATAGTTCTTTCAATTTCTGGGTCAAACGGTCGTAGTTCAAAGCTTCTGGTTCGTCTCATGAAGTTTCTGAGAACCTGAAACACAAGAAAACAATAACAATAAGTAAAAAGAAATTAGATACAAGTAAAAGTATCTAACCCCTAAACTAATAATAAAAGATAAATAAGTCCCCGGCAACGGCGCCAAAAACTTGACCGGCGTAAACACACACGTATAACGCAAGCGTACGTATCGTTCAAGTAGTATAAAAAGTATCGATCCCACGAGGACTTAATACCTAAGTTATTAATTTTATGAGGTTAATGATTACTAGTATCTAACAGGTTGTTTAACTGATTTGAAATAGCGACGATTCTAAATTTAAAGACAAGTAACTAAAATTGTTTGAAAGATATTTTGAGAAAATTCAATATTAAAACTATCTAGGGTTGTGATTTATTCCAATATTATTAAAGATAAAGTGGTTATTTTATATTGGGTAATATATTGATTTATTAACCTGAAACACTAATTTATGTAAAAGCCTCTTCCGATGGTCAATTACAAATACCTAGTATAATCCAATTGAACCATATGTCTATGTCAACCAAATTACCTAGATTCATTACGATTAAGTTCCAATTAAGACTACCCCCGCCCGACAGGTATATTCCTATCCTGTAAGGAAATCTATTGAAAGGGTTATCTATCCTTAAGGAAGATCGTGGGCTATTGAATCTAAGGTCTTAAACTTAAAATCCCTATGTCTAGTTCATTTTAAGTTTACCTAGTCAATTTAATTAATGGCCAGTTAATTAAGAGCATTAAGATTAAGACTCAATAAATAAATCTTTATATTACCCAAATTATAATCTAACCCTTATAAACCCGTGACATTGAATTTCATCACAACCCTAGATATTAACTTAGTTATGACACATAGCTAGGGCTGATAAAAACTTGAAAATAAAAGACATAAACTAACTGTGAAAAGTAATTGCGATAATGAAAATGCTGAAAAGGAAAATTACAAATGAAATAAAATGCTAAGGTAAAAGGAATTACTTTTAATATTACTAATTTAGATACTCCCAATAAAATAATATATAAACTTATGAATTATTTAATCAACCGACCAATCTGGCGGTATCCTGATTAAGTCCAATTAAGTCCAACCAGCCATATAGGCGGTAATATTTGTCCATAATCCAGCCATAAAGGCGGTACCAAAATTAAATTACCAACCGACCAATATAGCGGTATTCCTTGATTAGTCAGGTTTAAACCAGATTAAAATTAAATTACCAACCGACCAATATAGCGGTATTCCTTTATTAATCAGAATTTTAAATAGTAAGTATATTATTTTTAAGGGAGATTAATCTAAATAGCAATAGTAAAATAATTACCTTTCACCTTAGCATAGGAAGTTACCTCCTCATAGTGAATAGTAAAACTGTAAAAATAAAGAGAGTAAACTATTATTATTACAAACGTAATTAAAATTAAATTACAAAAGTAAAAAATAAAAATAAAATATTCTAGAGAGAGAAACTCTCGCTTTACACGGATTAGAAGAGAGAGAATGGTACACTGAAATCTGAAATTTCGCGTTCTATTTATAGGCAAATTTTTCACTGTTCAGCGCGTCGCGACGCCAAAGCCTCAGCGTCGCGACGCTGGATTTTGTCGACGTGGCACAATGAGGAGATGACACGTAGCAATTCGGATAAGAGGATAAGGTTGACACGTGTAATGCGGCTGGAACTCAATTATGAAGCTGACGTCATTGATGACGTGTCACTATTCATGACGTCATTGGTGACGTCACTCTGTTGATGTGGAAGACAACGTGGCGACACGTGGGGCGGCGGCCGTCAGACGAATGAGAGGTTGACACGTGTCGCGCTGTGATTGGCTGATGATGACATGGCATGTTGACTCGGTTGACTTGCTGATGTGGCTGCTGATGTGGACGATGATGTGGCGACACGTAGGATGACACGTGGGGCGGTGGCCGTCCAAGCAATAGGATTTCGACACGTGGCACGGCGCATTTTAGCATCTCTGTTGTGATGGTGACACGTGTCACGGCGCACGTTAGCAAAGTCAACTTTTCTCAGATTCTGTTTTGTGGACCCGGCGCATGTTAGCAGATTCGGCGCACGCTGGGCGTCGCGACGCCAGTGTTCCAGCGTCGCGACGCACAAGAGACGAAAATATCCCTATTGACGCATTTTTGTCCGGTTTTGCCCCAAATTGCCTCCAGTGCTGTCCAAACTTTATTTATCTGCAAAATAACAATAAAACACATCAAAATGTTCATAAATCTCGAGAAACAATACAAAACATTAGGTCAAATGAGTGAGAAATAGTGATATAAATACCACTCATCAATGGCGCTTCAGGTATGGAGACATCAGTATCAGTTTTGGGGATGAGTCTCGGGGGCGAGGCCCACATCAGCCTCGATATTAGATTCAGGAATGAATCAAGGTCGAGGCCCACATCATCAGAGTTTTGGAATGAATTCGAGAATGTATCTCAGTTTTGGAATGAATCCCAGTTTTGGAATGAATCCCAGTTTTGGAATGAATCGGGAATGAATCCCAGTTTTGGAATGAATCCGGGAATGAATCCCAGTTTTGGAATGAATCTGGAATGAATCTCAGTTTTGGAATGAATCTCAGTTTTGGAATGAATCCGGGAATGAATCTCAGTTTTGGAATGAATCTCAGTTTTGGAATGAATCCGGGAATGAATCTCAGTTTTGGAATGAATCCGGGAATGAATCTGAGTTTTGGAATGAATTTGAGAATGAATCTCAGTTTTGGAATGAATCCGAGAATGAATCTCAGTTTTGGAATGAATCCGGGAATGAATCTCAGTTTTGGAATGAATCCGGGAATGAATCTCAGTTTTGGAATGAATCCGGGAATGAATCTCAGTTTTGGAATGAATCCGGGAATGAATACCAGGGTCGAGGCCCACATCGGAATAAATCCAGGAATCAATCCTAGGGTCGAGGCCCACTTCACCAACAGTTACGGGAATGAATCCTAGGGTCGAGGCCCACTTCACCAGCAGTTTTGGGAATGAATCCCAGGGTCAAGGCCCACTTTTTTCAACTCGGTTCGAAAATGGACCACCTCTCATACAGCACAGTTCGGGGATGAACCATCGCATCACATCATCAGTTTTTCCTGGTATGGCACTCCGGGTATGGAGATGCAGCTTCAGTTTTGCCAAGTAGGACACTCCAGGTATGGAGATATTTCAGCGACGCCTCGGGTATGGGGTTTAGCATGCCAGGTACGACACTTCGGGTATGGAGATATCATTGCGATACTCTAGATATAGAGATGCAACCGCGACACCTCGGGTATGGGGTTTAGCTTGCCAGGTACGACACTCCGGGTATGGAGATATCACTGCAACACTCTAGGTTTGGAGATGCAACCGCGACACTTCGGGTATGGGGTTTAGCCGCCAGGTACGGAACAAAAAAATCATCACTGCGACACTCTAGGTATGGAGATGCAACCGCGACACATCGGGTATGGGGTTTAGCATGCCAGGTACGGCACAACCAAATCAACTCGACTCAAAGCAACAGGTAAGTCAGGTGACAGCTGGCGAGCCAGGTAAGTAAAAATACATTGCACGAACTTTGATAGGACTGTCATTGTCACACACTGCACAAGTCCCATCAAAGTGGGGGCGACTGTAGGCACTGCATTTTTGCATGTGAGTCCCGATGATGAGCCTCATGCGGAGGCACTACCTTTTAAGTCGCGAAAGTCACGGGAAACGGACGTCGGAAAGGAAAAGTCAAGAATTGACATCTTGTTGGACTTAATTCGCTTCTCTAGCTTCGGGTTTACTCGTTGAACCTCCATTTCAAATTTATCCTTGGCCCGAAACCCCCCAAAAACCACACACCAAGCCCACAAAAATGGATCAAATTCAAACCTTAAACATAAAGCCCTCTGACGCCCAAGATCCCCACAAATCCCTCTCCATTCACGCCTAGAAAGACCCCTTAACCAGCCCTAACCTTACGCATAAAACAGCCCTCACCAGCCCCAACCTCACGCATAAAATACCTCAGAAACAGCCCCCAAATTCACGCCAAAATACCCGTGGAACAAGCCCTCCATTCACACTACAAATCAATAGTCCATTAACGCATCTCAATCCCACATCGACTAAAAGCAACCCTCACTCACTCATTCACGCAAGACACTCACCCTGCACTCGCCACACACCCTTCAACCTCAAGTTGCTGCCTTCAACACATAGCCAAGCCCTGCTTCACGCCTCACCTTCAAGCACGTACAGCCTCAACTTAACGTCCACAAACAACTTCACGCATAAGCTCCAAAACTGCCCAATTTTCCTCCAAAATATTCCTCATTTGACGCACAAAACTGCCTAGTTTTTCTCGTCAAAATAGTCCCCCTCCATCACTGTGCAAACTGCCCCCACCTGCCCAGCAAATTACCGTGAAACACTGCCCCAAGACTACCGAAAATCTGCTCCAAAATAGCCCACTGACCTGCGTCCCATAACACTGTAAAACTGTCCAGAAAACTGCACTCGCAAAACTGCATCATAAACCCGCTGAAAACTGTCCAGAAACTGCAGCCCCATTACCGCAAAATTGTCCAGAAAATATGGCCTTTTACCACCGAAAATTCTGCCCATAACACCGCCCAAATACCGCAAAAATAGTGAACCCCAAAAAATAGCAAAAACAGCGGAAACAGCAAAATAGAGAAAAAAAAGGGAGCGGAAACAACAGGTGATAATAAGACAAAATAGCGAAAACAGTGAATCAGTGAAAATAGTGAAAACAGCGGAAACAGCGGACCAGTGAAAACAGCAGAAATGATACCCCTTCCGGCATCGTGAAACGCACTCCCGAAAAGCGACTTAAAAGGTAAGACCTGAGGGCACCTTTTATTAGATTTTATTTTGTTTATCCTGGACACGGCATGCTCGGTTGACGTGGAATACGTCCAACCGGGTTGGCAAGGTCTTACATTGAGAATGAACAAATTCCTTGGTCACATATTTATTATTCCGCATGTGTTAATTTAAGATATCCATGAGTTGTGTGTTATCGCTTTCCTGACTTATTTTTAAAGCATGCAAACTTAGATTTAGGTCGTATAGGAATTTAGACGTAGATTACTTTTGCAAATGTATGTTGCGTAGACTTGGTTAAAAGTGCACAGATCCGTTCATTACAAATGACATAAGTAAGGGACCATTCCAAACCCAACAGTTTGAGGTCTTCCCTTGTGAGGGGTGAGTGCTGCCTTAAATCATTTCCCAGTTCACATTGGGTGGCGCTCCTTTATTCTCCGGTTTAGCCCCCCGCGGGCTACTCCGTACTCCCGACCGGGCCGTGAGCCTGGAACAGCGTCACCGATTTCTGTGTTCTACAGTCTGGAAACTCCACTGGGGATAGAGAATCGGCCCCGAAATAATGTCTTGTAATATTTGTGATTTGTACTTTAATTAACCATGTCTACTGTAGGTTTAGGGAGTTTAATCAAAGGCAATTATAAAGGCTAGGTGATGGTTTGGTGTCTTCCGTCATTCACTACATTTCAATAAGGAAAAGCTGTGAAGGCACCTAGATAATCATTCTCCCGTAGCTCACTGTGATATACTAATTTGGAGGACTTGTTGTTTATTCCTGTCATCAAGGCGATAAGAGCCTAAAAGGCTTGGGTATTTAAGAGAGTTCGCTCCACCCTCCCTCTGGGGAATCTACAATAGGAAATCCATTTGACAGTTAGTCATATACCGTTACTCGTTGGCACGTACCGTAAAGTATTAAAAATGTGAGCTCACTTGGTCGCTCGAACCCTTGAGTGGGGAGTCATAGTTATGGGCAATCCTTCGTTAGCGAGAGCCTTTGTTTACACTCTTGAAACCTACATGTGAACCGTAGTTGTATGACCAGTAGGAATTATTTGCTTTTTAAACTGGGACGAGTTCGTGTCCTTTGACAATTGGGCCAAAAGTTTCTAAATTGTTGATGGGCTGTTTTGTGTTTAGGCCTCTTACCATTTGAAGTTGTTGAGCCATGTTATCGCAAAAGTATAAACTTGTTGGGCCTTTTCAACTGGGACAAGTTTGCACCACGCAATAGTATGATTGAATGCTTTAAAATAATAATGGGCCGACTGATATATTCCATACATCGTATGTATCTCATGCATCTCATGCATACACGCATCATGCTAACCCAATGTGTCTTAAAAGCCATCATAGATATCTGTTGGGTTAGAGATTAAAAATAAAAAGTTTTTCAAAAAGAGTTTGGCAAACATGGATATCGGGGAAAAAGAAATTGAGAAACAGAAAACTGTACGGCAAGGAAGAGAATACCGAGCAGTCACCAAGGGAATTGGCAGAAGACCTAACCAAACAGAATAGGAAATTCATTCATGCATGCATGCATACATGTAACGCATTTGCATTATTTTTGTGTTTTATTTTGTTTTGTATTCACAGGTTTCAAAGAAAAAAAAAAGGAGAGAGAAGTCTTTGATAGTTAAGCATATGTCTGGTGATGACATTGTTTGTTGTAGGGAGAAACCTTAGAAACGATAAGTGCAAGTTGTGCTCTCATCCGATATTTTGAATGGATTGATCTCAGCTAGACTCGTGAGCACTTGATTACAGGATCTCATCAGTAGAAGCCTGAGTGGTTGGCAAGATGACTAGTTGAAGAGATGGTGGATCAGTGAATGACCGTTTGCTTGGATGTCCACCCTGGTTTACTAATGCTACGATATATGATATGGTTGAAAACAAAGAAAAAGTCTCTACAATGAAAAGAAAAGAAAAGGAAAAAAATAGACCACCTATAACTGATAAGCGTGAAGCTACCCATGGGCGAGTACTAGGACCACCATGAGGAGAAATGTTACCTTAAAAGGTAGGTGTGTAAAAAAAAAGAGAAAATGAAAAAAGAATGAAAAAGAATGAAAAGAAAGAAAAGAAAGAGACAAAAGAAAAAAAAGACCATATCATGTTGAGTATGACGAAGTAATCACAGAATGTGATTAAGACATATAGGTTGGTTAGACCCACCGATCCGATTCTCCGAAGACGAAATCATTGAGTTAGCTTACTTAAGGAATAAGCTGTGAAAAAGCCTTGGCACACACACACACTAGGAGACTTGTTCAGATCACTCATTCAGACAAGCGGATCTGAGTGTATTGAGTACTTTAAAGGTTCTCCGGTTTCGACTCGAAGCATCCGTTGAGGACGAAAATATGCTTGGCACACACACACTAGGAGACTTGTTCAGATCACTCATTCAGACAATCCCAGTTTTGGAATGAATCCGAGATTGAATCCCAGTTTTGGAATGAATTCGGGAATGAATCCCAATTTTGGAATGAATCCGAGAATGAATCTCAGTTTTGGAATGAATCCGGGAATGAATCTCAGTTTTGGAATGAATCCGGGAAGAATCTCAGTTTTGGAGGAATGAATCCGGGAATGAATCTCAGTTTTGGAATGAATCCGGGAATGAATCTCAGTTTTGGAATGAATCCCGGAATAAATCTCAGTTTTGGAATGAATCCCAGAATGAATCTCAGTTTTGGAATGAATCCGGGAATGAATCTCAGTTTTGGAATGAATCCGGGAATGATCTCAGTTTTGGATTGAATCCGGGAATGAATCTCAGTTTTGGAATGAATCCAGGAATGAATCCCAGGGTCGAGACCCACATCGGAATAAATCTGGGAATGAGTCCCAGGGTCGACGCCCACTTCACCAACAGTTATGGGAATGAATCCTAGGGTCGAGGCCCACTTCACCAGCAGTTTTTGGAATGAATCCCAGGGTCGAGGCCCACTTTATCAACTCGATTCGAAAATGGACCACCTCTCAGAAAACACAGTTCGGGGATGAACCATCGCATCACAGCATCAGTTTTTCCGGGTATGGCACTCCGGGTATGGAGATACAACTTCAGTTTTGCCAGTTACGGCACTCCGGGTATGGAGATATTTCAGCGACGCCTCGGGTATGGGTTTAGCATTCCAGGTGCGGCACTCCGTGTATGGAGATATCATTGCGATACTCTAGATATGGAGATGCAACCGCGACACCTCGGGAATGGGGGCGACTGTAGGCACTGCATTTTTGCATGTGAGTCCCGATGATGAGCCTCGTACGGAGACACTACCTTTTAATTTGTGAAAGTCGCGCGGGAAACAGACGTCGGAACGGAAAAGTCAAGAATTGACATCTTGTTGGACTTAATTCACTTGTCTAGCTTCGGGTTTGCTCGTTGGACCTTCGTTTCAAAATTATCCTTGGCCCAAAACCCCCCACAAACCACACACCAAGCCCACCAAAAATGAATCAAATTCAAACCCTAAACATAAAGCCCTCTCACGCCCAAGCTCCCCTCAAATCCCTTTCCATTCACGCCTAAAAAGACCCTTCAACCAGCCCCAAAATTCACGCCAAAATACCCATGGAACAAGCCCTCTATTCACGCTACAAATCAACAGCCCATTAACGCATATCAATCCCACATCGACTAAAAGCAACCCTCACTCAACTCATTCACGTAAGACACTCACCCTGCACTCGCCACACACCCTTCAACCTCACGTTGCTGCCTTCAACACATAGCCAAGCGCTGCTTCACGCCTCACCTTCAAGCACGCACAGCCTCAACTTAACATCCATAAACAACTTCACGCACAAGCTCCAAAAATGCCCAGTTTTCCTCCAAAATAGTCCTCTTTTAACGCACAAAACTGCCCAGTTTTGCTCGTTAAAACAGTCCCCCTCCATCACTGTGCAAACTGCCCCCACCTGCCAAGAAAATTACCGTGAAATACTGCCCCAAGACTACGGAAAATCTGCTCCAAAATAGCCCCCTGACCTGCGTCCCACAAAACTGTAAAACTGTCCAGAAAACTGCACTAGCAAAACTACATCATAAACCTGCAGAAAACTATCCAGAAAACCGTAGCCCCATTACCGCAAAATTGTCCAGAAAATCTGCCCTTTTACCACCGAAAATTCTACCCCATAACACCGCCCAAATACCGCGAAAATAGCGAACCAACGAAAACAGCGGAAACAGCAAATCAGAGAAAAAAAGCGAGCGGAAACAACGGGTGACAATAAGACAAAACAGCGAAAACAGTGAATCAGTGAAAATAGTGAAAATAGCGGAAACAGCGGACCAGTGAAAACAGTAGAAATGATACCCCTTCCGGCACCGTGAAACGCACTCCCGAAAAGCGACTTAAAAGGTAAGACCTGAGGGCACCCTTTAATAGATTTTATTTTGTTTTTCCTGGACACGGCATGCTCGGTTGACGTGGAATACGTCCAACCGGGTATGCAAGGTCCTACATTGAGAATGACCAAATTCCTTGGTCACATATTTATTATTCTGCATGTGTTAATTTAAGATATCCATGAGTTGTGTGTTTATCGCTTTCCTGACTTATTTTTAAAGCATGCAAACTTAGATTTAGGTCGTATAGGAATTTAGACGTAGATTACTTTTGAAAATGTATGTTGCGTAGACTTGGTTAAAATTGCACAAATCCGTTCATTACAAATGACATAAGTAAGGGACCATTCTGAACCCAACGGTTTGAGGTCTTCCCTTGCGAGGGGTGAGTGCGGCCTTAAATCATTTCCCAGTTCACACTGGGTGGCGACTCCTTTATTCTCCGATTTAGTCCCCTGCGGGCTACTCCGTACTCCCGACCGGGCATCAAGCCTGAAACAGCGTCGCTGATTTCTGTGTTCTACAGAGACCTAATCAAAGATAATTAATTGGTTGCCAATTACGAGAAAAAAACCCTCAAAATATATTAAGCGTTTTTCCTTCCATTGAATGATTCATTCTCAAGATCCAAGATTGGCACTGGTTTATTAGCCAAAGTCAAGACCTTTTTCCATCGCGGATGTGTTTGAATCATGAAGGCTTTGTTCCATATCGCATGTCTTGTCCAAGTTTTGATTTGTTGGCCAAAGTCAAGATCACTTCTTGTCCATCGACATCGATTACGAAGCTTTCCAAAGCAATGGGTCCCGCTTAACTGGAATCATTAAGTTTGTTGTGCCAAAGCCAAGGCTTAATTGATTCAAAGGAAAAAGGTTAGGTAATATATTGGATATATTGGCATATATTAGATATATGTTTCAGACTTGGATGTCCACCTACTGGATCTTAGAATTGGATGAGATCCAATTGATCTTAGAGATCTACCTAGTTAAATATCATATAGCTTGTTGGCCAAAGTCAAGGTTGTGTGTTATTTAACGAGATCCTAGCCCACTAGGAAACAAGGTTTCCCCAGTACTCAACAGAGGGTTAGAGGCTCGCCGAAAAATAGTGGTAGGCAAGTATTAAATTTTCAATTTCGTCTAGATACTTGCCAATACGCGCTCATTTCATTTTTCATCATTAATTTAAATATATATATATTTGTTGGACTAATATCGTTGTTTTAAATATAAACAGTTGGACTGTATTCAAACTATTTCATTTATAGTTGATTATATAATTGGATTATAGTAATCAATATATTTGAATTTAAATAATCAAATTATAGTTGATTATATAGTTAGACTATAGTAATCATTATATTCAATAGTACACGAAATCATTGATTGGATAGTTGGACTATAGCAATCAAGATAACTGAAAGATTAGCATTTAGAACATTAACCTGGGAACTGAGAACTTATTCTATTTGATAGAACAACCTCTTGGGCCTAAGCCCGGAGTTGAGCAAATAGTAGAACATGATCTTTGGAAGATTCATGTGATGATAACTTTAGTGCTCAATTCATTATGCTTACTGTAATGACACTTTAATTTCGTTGTCAAAATTAAGGATTAGATCCTTGTACCATGATGATGAAATTAAAGATCTTCATAGATTTATTCTTAAATCTTAGAAGTAAAAATTGCAAAAGAATCTCTTTCGCTCGTGTATGTCAGAGGGTACATCTGTCGAGCACTAGGTGTCGCAGATGATTGCTGACATCGATCAGCTAGGTTAGCTGGGCATTACCTATGTGGCCGAGACTACTAAAGATTTGATCTTATATTCTCTACCCGAAAGCTGGGGCAGGTTCATTGTGAACTAAGAGTAAACTCGGGAGAGTCAATGGTTATGCTCAAGGAGGCAGAGCCAGAGCTTCTAAATAGGGCAAAGGCAAAATCATTACAGTCTTCTGGGAAGAAAAATGAGATATCCCAGATGTCTGCCTAAACTGTGGAAAACATAAGTTCACCATATGGAGGAGCACCAGAGACAAACCAATTGTTGGACAATTATGACCTATAGCGTCACTATTTGTACAGATCATGGTGTTGTTGTACAAATTAACAATGTGACAAAGGAGATTGCACTCTTATCATTTGTGATTAGATCACCAAGATATATAAATGATAGGAGGTCCCTATGATTTGTTCATGGATGGAGAATGATATGAGACAGAATCAGTCCACGAAGGATAAATCATTAAACATCCCTAGTCAGAGTATTATCGAGATTGGACATCGATAAATACGTAAAAGACTAGTATTACACTTGTGAGCGTTGTGAGGGCACAACGGCATAGTTCTCATATATTTGGGTATAGGATACTCATGCAAGTGTGATAGGAGGTTGTGTTTTACCGATGGTACGGGAAACAGCTTCGCTCTGGATAGACCCCTGCGGAATCCCATTGGTAGTATGACTATGTGTCTATGGGAGTCTGAAATCAGGGTAGGTGTATTTGGTCTTAACCTGAGACTTGCACCGCTAATACTTGTGACAATCAATATACTTTGGTTGAGTCGTCCAGGGCTTTAACAGGTTCTGTGTACGCCAATGCTGGGTATATTGAGAATCGTAGTGTGTTGGGTGTGATGTTAAGACGGAAGTGTCACTCCAGTCATATGGAGATGATGGTCACATAGGATACGGAACTCGTTCTCTTAAATGCTCGAGCTATCGGGATATTATGACTAGGTCATGTTTATCCGATTATAGAGACTAGTTGCCAGACATCCGATATGTGCTTCGTACAGGGCAGACACAATTCCAGCCCCAGACCTAGGACGTGGACATCCGATACTGGATCGAAATACGCAATACTACGGTATACTACGCTTGATATAGATCACATATTCCTATAAGGATATTTCTGGAGAATTGGGTAGGCATGGCACTTTACTAGAAGCCAACCTTGTCTTGTAAATCGGTACAAACGTAGTACGAGGTACTTACGTGTTCGGATAGTCCGACGACCGTATTTACTGCCAACATATCCGGGGATCTCATGGGTCGCTTCCCGAAGATTCATCGATGATGTATGACTCGCACTTTATTAATCTGGGATTAATTAGATGAGAGAGAAAATTAATCTGGGATTAATTACGGAGATATTTTATCTGGGATAAAATATTAATTAAAGAGAGAGAACGATTAATTTGGAATTAATCTATAAAATAATATATTTGATATATTATACAAAATTGGATTTCGACGCATAATTGAAATTAGATTTTAATTCGGGCGAACGAATTAATTTAGAATTAATTCGTTAGCGACGTGAATAGTGATTTGCTAGGCTTAATCATTTAATTACGTCGCAATGGAAAATTCGTTAGTTTGGAATTAGCGAACCTGAGCCCGGGATTATTTGCGAGCGCATTCGCATTTCAAATTCGAATACGGAACGCAGTCAAATCGAGCGTCAAATCATTAGTCACATCAAGCATCAAATCAAATGTCACTTTGAGTGATGTGACAAGTCGTCACTTGATTGATTGATGTGAGTGATGTGAGATGAAGAAAGAATTTAATGCTTATTTTGAAAATTGAAAAGTGGTAACTGGTTTTATTAATTTTGGAAAATATAAAACCTATTACATTTTTTTCTTTTTCCCTCTCTCTCCTCTTTTACGGTTTCTAGGGAAACCCTTCTCTTTCCCTCCTCTTCTTTTCACGGCTTGGAGCCGATTTCTTCCTCTCAATTTCTGGTTTGACCGAAAAACAAAGAAGAAGAAGAAGTGCTAGCACGCACACTTGAGTATACAAAGTGATAGGGCAGTGAACACATGACCATGGAATCATTTTTGGAGCTTGAAGCTTGGAGCTTCAATGGAGTCTTCAATGGCCGAATCTTAGAGGAGTCAAGGAGACCAAAACCGATCAGCCCACTGCCAATGGGAGCTACTGCCGAGCTTCAAGGATGGGTGAAAAGTCTTGTGTTCTTCGTAGCATCCAAACCGATCATTGTGAGTATGTTTCCGCCATTCTCTTTTGTGTATTCATGTGTTTTTCATGCTTGTTTGATGATTCTTGGGACCCTTTAGAAAACCAACAATGGTATCTTGAGCTTACATCAAGCATGAAACTTTTAGGGTTTAAAATTAGGCAAAATCGAATTGAGCATCAATTGATTAAATTGTTTGATTTAGTATGCTTGAATGAGGTTGAATTGAAGTTGTGCATGATCAATTTCAAGAAAATTGGATTGGATCAATTTTCCCCAAAACCTTTGGCTTGGCCGAAAATTGTAGAACCCTAATTGTCTTGGTAATTTTGTTTTTTGATCATTGGATGACTTAAAACAATTGGGTAAAGTTGATTAAGGTTTAATTGGATTGAATTTTGATTGGACAAATTTTCCCCAAATTAAGGCTTGGCCGAATCTAGTGATTTTTGAAATTCATGGTGATTTTTTTATTTTGATTCATTGGATGAGTTGAATTGATTTGGGAAATGATGATTGTGGATTCAATTGGATTGAAACCGAATCGAAAGAAAAAACCCCTAATTGCCGAGAATAATGAAGCATGTATTGGGTTTGATTTTGATTGAATTGTGTTGGACACTATTTGATGTTAAAGTGCATGATTAATTAGGCTAATTGATGTTTTAGAAATGTTAATTGGGTAAATTGTGTATTACACTTAGGTTAATTAATTGTGGAATTTGGAATTTTATAAGTTAATTAATTGGGCTTGAAATTGGATTTAGGCCTTATAGGTTGTAATTGGGCTTTTGGGCTTGGTTGTACCAAGTTAGGTTTAGGCCAATTTGGTTGGATCGAATTGGGCCCAAAACCGCATCCATAAAGTCCAATTATGACTTAATGGACCTTAATTATTTAATTGGGCCTAATGGGCCAAAATTGATTTCTGGGCTTATGGGGTAAATCCCAGATTTAATTTGACCCGAGTTGACCAAAAGTCCACGCTTTAAAGAAATTAATTAAAAGCCCATTGGACTTTAATTAAATAAACGTTGGACGTTAATCGGGCTTTGAGACCCGTTACGATTGAATTTGGAATTTAAGTCGTAAAGGTTCGTTAATAAATTGTAATATTTAATTTGGAATTAAATAGTGAATTAGTATTAAATACAAATTGAATTGGATTTAATTTTGTAGTTTAATTTAATTCAAGAATTCGTACTTTGAGTACTTATTCGAAAAACGAGTTTGACTCAAGCAAAATCAAATCGTTGTTTGAACATTGGATGATCACTAATTATCAAATTAATTAATTGGATTAGATTGATTGATAACATGCTTGTGTGAATACATGGTTGCGATGCATGAATAATGTATATCGGATGGATATTAGATGGGTGGGGCAATTTTAGAAATTATTGTAATAAATTTGATTTATTAATTGGACCTGCGTGTCCAACCTTATCACCTCCTTATTCTTTGTATTCTCTTCTCACATATTCCCCTCAATGTAAATGAGGTTTCTTTAGAAGTGTAGTGTAACGGGTAGAAGAAAATTTAGTGCTAGATGGAGAGAGAAAGAGAGATTTGATCTAGGATCAATGTAAAGTATCCATCCGCATATCATTATTAATTTTATCATATGCGCTTTATTATGTGTTTAGAATGCATGTTTAAGGGTGTATGCTGATGAGACCTTAACAAAGATAATAAATTGGTTGCCAATTTGCACGCGAAAATCCCTCGCTCAATATTAAGTGTCTTTCCTTCCATTGAGTGATTCTCACTCAAGATCCGAGACGGCATTGGTTTGTTGGCCAAAGTCAAGGCCTTTGTCTGTCGAAGATGTGTTTGAATCACAAAGGCTTTGTTCCATATCAATGTCTTGTCCAAGTTGTGGTTTGTTGGCCAAAGTCAAGACCACTTCTTGTCCATCGACATTGATTACGAAGCTTTCCATGGTCAATGGGTCGCGCTTGACTGGGATCACTAAGTTTGTTGTGCCAAAGCCAAGGCATTGTTGATTCATAGGAAAAAGGTTAGGTAATACATTGGATATATTGGCATATATAAGATATATGTTTCGGACTTGGATATCCCCCTACCGGATCTAGGAATTGGATTGGATCTAATTGATCTTAGAGATCTACCTAGTTAATTATCATACAATTTGTTGGCCAAAGTCAAGATTGTGTGATATTTAACGGGATCCTAGCCCACTAGGAAATGCGGTTTCCCGAGTACTCGACAGAGGGTTAGAGGCTCGCCGAAAAATAGTGGGAGGCAAGAATTGAATTTGCAATATTCGTTTAATTACTTGCCATACGCGCTCATTCAAATTATTTCGTCGTTAGATTAAATGTTAGTTGGACTAAGCTAGGCTTGCAGCGAAAAGGTAGAGTTATCAACATTATGTTGATAACGACGAAACCTTTTACCTATTGCCACGGTAAATCCGTTTGGATAATGCTTGATGATGATGCATGTTTCATTTATGAAATATGGCAGCTGAATGGGAAAACTGTTTTCCTTAACGGAAACCTTTCGGAGGATGTTTACACATCCTGACGGTTTTGTCGAACCATAACAAGCAAACTAGGTTTGCAGGTTATTCGATCCATGTTTGGATTGAAGCAAGCATTAGGTTCTTGGAATTGTCGTTTTGATGTAATCATAATAGTTTATGATTTAATTCAAAACGAAAATAATTCTTGTGTATATAAGGAGGTTAGTGGGAGCGCACTGACAGTGATTGTCCTGAGTAATGATGATATATCATTTCTTGGAAATGATATTCCCATAATATAATCGGTGAAAGCTTGGCTTTCATGATAACGTCTATAAGTCGTAATAAAGGTACTATACAATAGTATAACGGAAGAGTGAGCTGGAAATCTTCCAAGCAAGATACTGTTACCGAATAAACAACAAATGCGGGTTATTGCTGCAGCTGAGGCAGCAATAGAAACCATTTGGGTCGAAAACAAATCTAATTAGATTAGATACAGTTCTATTAGCAGCTGAGCTAGGCGTCAGCACAAGCTAAAGAATTAATGGTCTCATCAACGATCCATATAAATACTTTGATATTCATCTGATTTGTTCGGATCATACATCGTGGCGATGTGATGATCGAATAAATCGCATCAGATGATAATCATGTAAATCCATTGACGAAAACCTTTTCTCAGCAGTTTGAGCCAACCGTACATAGTTCGGGTGTCAAGCACTCGAGTAACTTGCTATAGGCCAAGTGGGAGATTTTTGGACAATTATGACCCATAGCGTCACTATTTGTACAGATCATGGTGTTGTTGTACAAATTAACTATGCGACAAAGGAGATTGCACTCTTATCATTTGTGATTAGATCACCAAGATATATAAATGATAGGAGGTCCCTATGATTTGTTCCTGGATGGAGAATGATATGAGACAGAATCAGTCCACGAAGGATAAATCATTAAACATCCCTAGTCATAGTATTATCGAGATTGGACATCGATAAATACATAAAAGACTAGTATTACACTAGTGCGCGTTGTGAGGGCACAACGGCATAGTTCTCATATATTTGGGTATAGGATACTAATGCAAGTGTGATAGGAGGTTGTGTTTTACCGATGGTACGGGAAACAGCTTCGCTGTGGATAGACCCATGCGGAATCCCATTGGTAGTATGACTATGTGTCTATGGGAGTCTGCAATCAGGGTAGGTGTATTTGGTCTCAACCTGAGACTTGCACCGCTAATACTTGCGACAATCAATATACTTTGGTTGAGGTCGTCCAGGGCTTTAACAGGTTCTGTGTACGCCAATGCTGGGTATATTGAGAATCGTAGTGTGTTGGGTGTGATGTTAAGACGGAAGTGTAACTCCAGTCATATGGAGATGATGGTCACATAGGATACGGAACTCGTTCTCTTAGATGCTCGAGCTATCGGGATATTATGACTAGGTCATGTTTATCCGATTATAGAGACTAGTTGCCAAACATCCGATATGTGCTTCGTACGGGGCAGACACAATTCCAGCCCCAGGCCTAGCACGTGGACATCCGATACTGGATCAAGATACGCAATACTACGGTATACTACGCTTGATATGGATCACATATTCCTATAAGGATATTTCTGGAGAATTGGGTAGGCATGGCGCTTTGCTAGAAGCCAACCTTGTCTTGTAAATCGGTACAAACGTAGTACAAGGTACTTACGTGCTCGGATAGTCTGACGACCGTATTTACTGCCAACATATCCGAGGATCTCATGGGTCGCTTCCCGAAGATTCACCGATGATGTATGACTCGCACGTTATTAATCTGGGATTAATTAGATGAGAGAGAAAATTAATATGGGATTAATTACGGAGATATTTTATCCGGGATAAAATATTAATTAAAGAGAGAGAACGATTAATTTGGAATTAATCGATAAAATAATATATTTGATATATTATACGAAATTGGATTTCGACGCGGAATTGAAATTAGATTTTAATTCGGGCGAACGAATTAATTTAGAATTAATTCGTTAGCGACGTGACTAATGATTTCGCTAGGCGTAATCGTTTAATTGCGTCGGAACGGAAAATTCGTTAATTTGGAATTAGCGAACCCGAGCCCGGGATTATTTGCGAGCGCATTCGCATTTCGAATTCGAATGCGACACACAAGTCAAATCGAGCATCAAATCATTAGTCACATCAAGCATCAAATCAAATGTCACTTTGAGTGATGTGACAAGTTGTCATTTGATTGAGTGATGTGAGTGATGTGAGATGAAAGAAAGCATTTAATGCTTATCTTTTCAAAATTGAAAAGTGGTAAATGGTTTTATTAATTTTGGAAAATATAAAACCTATTACATTTTTTTCTTTTTCCCTCTCTCTCCTCTTTTACGGTTTCTAGGGAAACCCTTCTCTTTCCCTCCTCTTCTCTTTCACGGCTTGGAGCCGATTTCTTCCTCTCAATTTCTGGTTTGACCGAAAAACAAAGAAGAAGAAGAAGATGTGCTAGCACACACACTTGAGTAATACAAAGGTGATAGGGCAGTGAACACATGAGCATGGAATCGTTTTTGGAGCTTGAAGCTTGGAGCTTCAATGGAGTCTTCATTGGCCGAATCTTAGAGGAGTCAAGGAGACCAAAACCGAGCAGTCCACTGCCAATGGGAGCTACTGCCGAGCTTCAAGGAGGGGTGAAAAGGCTTGTGTTCTTCGTAGCGTCCAAACCGATCATTGTGAGTATGTTTCTGCCATTCTCCTTTGTGTATTCATGCTTGTTTGATGATTCTTGGGACCTAATTTGAAACCAACACCAACATGATGAGACGGTGAATTATGTCAATAATTTCAACAAACAGGGGAACAATCCATATTTCAACACCTACAACCCAGGGTGGAGGAATCATCCTTATTTTGCATGGAGCAACAATTCAGGG